>BMAV01004545.1:0-16397 GCA_019973955.1 Trichonephila inaurata madagascariensis | reverse complement strand
GAAGAAAACAATAGCATATTTGAAAAGAAATTAGAACAAATAATACAGCGTTTCACGACAGAACTGAATACCGTGGTAGCACAAATAAATTTGAGTTTTTCTTCCTTAATGAATACCATGGAATCCACCTTGAAAGAAGTTGCATCCAATATAACAATTCCAAAAGATGATGATTATCTAATAAATAGAAAAACGAATGAAAAAGCAAAAAGACTCAAGAAAATATCAGAACCGAGAGGAAATACATTAGAAAGTATAGTAGAACAAAATAAAAAAACTTAAATGTACAAATCTTATATTCTCGCTAAAAAATTCAATATTAAACTTTCTTTTTTAGACATTTAAACTAATTCATAGTATACCTTATTTTCCCTTTAAATCATGAGTATAATCCAATGGAACGCACGTGGAATTAAAAACAAGAGGTCAGATATTCTTTTCGCGCCAATTTTTCAAAAATCAAGCATTTTAATAATTCAAGAAACTTGGTTACATCTAAATGATATTTTCCTAATTCCCAATAGGAATATATTCCAAATAGATTGAGAAATTAAAAGAGGAGGAGGGTTAATAATAGTTTTAAACAAAGATATTAGCGCAGTAAAAATATTCTCAGAAATAAGTGAAGACTTAGAAATTTTAATAGAGTTCAGATAGATAAAGTTCCTATCATAATTTTTAATATATACATCCCACCGGGTAACTTAAAAGAAGTCAATTTATCAAAAATAGCATCATATATTGATAATCACAGTTTGATATTGGGAGATTTCAACACGTCTCATGAGATATGGGGATCAAAAAATTCCAATGCTTCTGGAAAAAAGATTTTTGATTGGATTATTGAAAATGACTTAATATTATTAAATGATAAAAGCCCAACTTATCTCCATTCATCGGGAATTTTTACTTCTATAGATCTTTCTTTAGCATCTATAAATTTAAATTACGATTTATTCTGGTCCACAAATACCGATAATTTTGGAAGTGACCACTTCCCTATAATTATTAATTACAAAAGAACAAACAACTCAACAACAAATAATTTTAAACAAAAAACAAATTGGAATAAATTTATCAATATTATTCAACAAAAGTTAAATTCAACTGAAAACATAAATATAAATATCATAAAAGAAATTAAAAAAGCTCACATCTTATCTCAAGAACCAAAAAAAAAAAAAAAAAAAAAAAAATAAAAAAAATATAAGTTGAACTGCCCGACGGCGGCCTGCAGAATGTGGAAATTAAAAAAAAAAAAAAAAAAAAGAAAAGAAAACTCCGTAATAAAGCAAGAAAAAACTTTAGAAGAAGACTGGATAAAAAATATAAAGAAGTAAGCGCAAAACTTAAACGAACAATCAAAGCCTGTAAAGAAAACTTTTGACACAAGACATGTGAAAAAATCTCTTCTCCTAAAGTTCTTTTTAAAATTATCCGGACAATCATAAATAGAACAAATCCTAACTATTCTTCATTTAATATTATTGAGAATAACGGAACCATACTAACAAACGAACAATCCCAAGCAGACTGTTTTTTACAATATTATGCAAAACAAAACAACGATAGTATTCCAAATATCTATATTCTGGACAATAATCAAGACACTAATAAACCTTTTTCTTTAAAAGAAATAGAAATAGCAATATCTCATCAAAAGAACAGCAGTTCAGGTCATGATAAGACTTCTCTCCAAACAATTAACCATCTTCCCATCAAAGCAATAAATCTCCTGAAATCCTTTAATGACAGTTGGTCTTCAAGTCAAATTCCAAAAGATTGGACTCGCGCAATTATTCTACCTTTCATAAAACCTCACAAAAATTCCAAGGAAGTTTTGTCATACCGTCCTATATCTCTTACTTCAGTAATTGCCAAATTATTAGAAAGAATGATTCTGCATAGAATGTTAGATTTCAGTTTTCAAAATAAAATTTTTCATGTTAATCATCATGGTTTTTACCCTCATAGAAAAGCAGCATTAATACATTACTTCAATTACAACATGGTATTATACTGGCAAGAGAATGCAAGGAATATTTTATTTTGATAGTATTAGATATTAAAGCAGCATATGACTCAGTGTGGCCAAGTGGTCTTGTTTCTAAATTAAAAAAAGTTGGATACTCTGGTAGATTGCTTCGATGGATACAAAACTTCTTACATCAGAGAACAATTCAAATTAAATGAACAATTTTTCAAAAATCATTAAAAATAATTATGGTGTACCCCAAGTTTGTAATTTAAGTAGTTTCCTATTTATGATCTATATGGCAGATATATTTGAAATTCAACACGACAGCTATCTTCTGGTTTACGCAGAGGACATATTCTTATACAATAGCGGTACAAATTGGAATAAAACAATAGGTGAAATGCAAGAATCTTTAAATAATATTTCAGTCTGGTGTAAAAAATGGAAATTGTCCACCTCTCCAGAAAAAAGTAGCCTAATCAACTTTTCCAGAAAAAGAAGCCCAATACCTCCATTACTTAAAATATGCGACAAACCTATTCCAGAAGTGAAGAATCTTAAAATCCTGGGTATAATCTTCGACCCCAACATCACCTGGAAAAATCATATACATTACCTACGTTAGAAAGGATTCAAATATTTAAATGCCATTAAAGCCTTATCTTCTCCGAAAATAGGAACAAGATCTGATCATTTTTTAAATATTATCAATGCCACAATCCGTTCTATCTTTGACTATGGAAGTCAACTTTTTTCCTTTTCTAGCAATAGCAACAGACAGAAATTAGAACCGATTTACAATGCTGCCTTACGTTTAGCCCTAGGTCTCCCAAGAAACACCCCGCTAGATTTATTAGGAGCAGAGTCTATGAATGGAAGTATTATTAATCGTCATAATTTCCTTTGCCAAAAATTTATAACTAAACAAATAGCATTAAAAGACTGGTCACTGAACGCAAAGTTATTTTGGGATATAAATAATATTTTTTATAAATATAGAGAAAAAGATATCAGAATTTTCAAAAGACAATCAACCTGCTCCAGAACTATGTATATCTAAAGTGGATATTCTTCAGTGGATCCCTCCTCCTCCAATCTATGAAAATCACAAAATAAACATCTATACTCATGAACTACCATTTCAAAACAAGGATCTTCCAGATGTCATAGTACAAAATATATATTTAATGATTACATTCAGTCAAACTTTAATAACAATATCATAATAGCAACAGATGGTTCAAAATATTCTAATCAAACGTCAATAGGAATTTTGATCCCCAAGAAAAAAGTTCGACAAAATTTTATACTGAAAGAAATGATTTCAATTTTCACAGCTGAAGCTATAGCCTTATGGACTGCATTAAAAAATTGGGTTACTGAAACAGAAAACTATGTCATCCTGACGGACAGCTTATCAGTTCTAAAAAGTATCCAAAATATTAATAGAAAATCCAATACGATAATATTAAATTTAAATTCAACTTTACATGAGTGCCTCCAAATAGCTAAATCAATTAAATTCATTTGGGTACCAGATCACAAGGGAATAGAGGTTAATGAAGAAGTTGATAAGTTAGCTAAAGCCTCTCCAGAACCGTGGAATATTATTCCTTGGATTACTTGGGAAGACCTACATACATATCTCAAAAAACAACACAAAAGTAAAAATGAAGAAATATGAAACAAAAGCAAAAGACATAAAAATTATACTTATATTTCTCATCTTGAAAAGTGGAATAGACAGGCAGCAAAAAATAGAAATACAGAAGTTTTAATCAATAAGTTGCGAGCTAAAAAATTACCATTAAATGATATTTATTTTCTTTTTAAGCAAACAGATTCTCCTTTGTGTGCAGATTGTCATGTACCAGAAACTAGTGAACATTTTATATTAAACTATATCAAATACAAACCGCAGCTTTAAATTTTGAAAAATTTTATCTGCAACCACGGAGAATGGTCGTATTCCTCAATAGCGAAATGTAAAACAATAGAGCAAGTTCAAAAAGTTGAAGAATTCTTAACATCAACCAATAGATTCTAAAATTCCAGTTAATAGATTTTTAATACTCTACTTTCATCAATTTCAGTTAAAACCCAAGGCGATAATTAAAACTACTGATGGACATTGCAAGTTAAAAACTAATCCTCATTCTATCGGAGCATAAGACGTTGGCCAAGTCTCCATTTTTACAGTGATCATCACTGTACTGAACTGAACTGAACTAAATACTAAAATAGTCTCGGATAAATCAGTTGGTATAGAGCGCTAGACTTCAAACCAAGGAATTAAATACTAAGACAATTTGTATATATATTAAAGTCGTGTCTTAAAAAGTTTTATGAAAAATTATGAACTCTTCCTTATGAAGAATTCTCAATTATGTTGTTTGTGAAGAAAGAAATTGTGCTTTTATTTTCTGTGTAAGTTGCAAATCAGTTTTGAGTTAAATTAAATTTTCATCATGCATTTCTTATGTTCTATCTTATGAAATTTTTATTATTTATTGCAAAAACATTTGTTCTCTATATAGTTAAAATTAAAAAATAAAATGATAATTACTATTTTGCTATGATTCTGCTTAATTCACTTCTAAAAAAAATTTAAGGTGACCAATTTTAAGTTTTATTTTTAGTATGTTCATTGATCGTTTTTATTTACTCTTATTAATTTCTGGATCTGTTATATTGGTTAAAGTGTAGTATGGGGGGGGGGGGCACTTGGCGCAGTTTTTTTTGGCGACTAAAAGCGGTCGCCAAGGTATTTTATTCGGAATTGTTTATTATTTATTTTAAAATGAATTCGTTTTCTCACCAAGACATTTAGATAAAAATCGCCAAATCCAAAGTGGCCCTCCTATACTACTCTTGAGCCAAATGTCTGTGCGTTTTACCTTTAATAAACATACAAATACAAAATTTGCATTTTTGTTTGTTTTTACAAAAATTAATTTAAATGTACAATGGGCGTTTTCATTATTCATTAGCTACAATTCTGAAATTAATGAAACTATAATTTGCTCAATTTTCATTTAAACACTGTTTTTATCTATTTTTAAGTTCTTTATCTGTGCTATTTTATGCATTGATGTCAATCATATTTATTTAAAATATATAATTGTTTGACACTTGTTTTTTATAAACAAATTATTTTGGATGCCATACCTTATATTAAACACATAAAATATGTATGTGTGTGTAATGAATTTTTTATGTTTATAGCTGTGATGAGATAAATGGCCCAGTAGAAAAACAAATTTATTAACATATTTTAAAGGTAAGAGATTGTGAGCATTGGCTACAAGTAAAGATCAAGGAAAAGAGATAGAATAATCCACACATACTCTCTGCTAGTTCAATAGAATGGGAAAAATAATAAGCAAGTAATAATCATGTCATTATATGGGAAGGAAAAAATATTTTTAATGAACTGTGTTGGTAGTTGTAAGGGAAAACTTGGCTCCACCAAGTCACTGGGAAAGTGAATGTGTAAGCTAATTATTTTTCTAGGAATATCAAGTAAATGAAAATGTGGAATTTAATCCTTTTAATATAAGAAATAAATTGATACTGTTGTTTAGAAAAATGATACTTCTAATTAAGACAGAAGAACTATGTAAAATTAGAATTTCAATTAATATTAAGTAAGATTTTTGCATATATACTGGGTGTAAAGGAAAGTTTTATCGATTTTTTTTTTCTAAATAAAAAAAAAAAAATTTAATTTAATCAAAAAAATAATGACCTTTGTTTGTTACAACTGTCTGACAGCTTATCTAAACCCTGGAAAAGAAGTCCTCTGTTTTGGAGGCAAAGTATTCTTCCATTATCATTTGGACACCCTCATAATTTATGTATTGATTTTCATCAAGGAAGTTTTGAAGCAACTTGGACAAATGATAGTCAGATGGGTACAATATAAGAAGTGTATGCTGTTGGAGATAAAGTTTCCCAACCTAACTCTGCAATTTTTTATGCAGTGTTTATTGCCATGTGTAGTCTTGGGTTATGGTAATGAAAAATCACACCCTTTCTGTTGACCAAAGATGAAAGTTTATGTTGAATTCCTTTATTTAAAACATCAAGTTAAAAACAAACGACTATTTCATTTTCTTTTAGCAATTCAATGCACTGTACCCTTGTACCCCTCCAACAACACAACAGAAACTTCTAATGGATGCCAGCTTTGGATGTGGATGGTGAAGTCACCCCTTTGTAAACACATGCTTCTTTTCTAACCATATGTGTACCAAGTAATGTAATGCTAAGCAGTAGTCTGATGAATTCCCAGCTTGAAGCCTACTTCTGTGGAAGTTAAAGTGGGATTTGTCCTGATCGTACTGCATAGTACTTTATGACTGACATCTGATGGCTTTCCTGATCTGTGTTCTTTAAAAAAAATCACCCAAATGAAATTTTGAAAACGATCTTTAGCATGTTTGAGCTGTTACTACTTCCTCTCCAAACACGTCACCCACGCTTCTTTTTGCCTGCATCGTGTGTTTCCCTTTTTGGAACTTAAACAACATGCAATGTTCGGTAGATTATATTTCAAAATTATTTTACCCTTTATTTTAAATCTATTTTTTGCTTTAGTTACAAAAAAAAAACTATATAGGTGGCACCTCTGTTTTTTAATTCTTTGCATCAACACACCATATCGTGCCACTAGATTGTAGTCACTGGTGTAGCCAGTTCTGGGTGAGTTCAAAACTCCTTCAGTGCCATTTTTTAGAAAAGAAAGCCCTGTTAGTACAGGCTTTTCTCATTGACTGTTAACACTCATTTTAATGGAATATTTCACACTTACCCAGTGTCGTAGCTACTTCCGATTGGGCCCCATATCAAAACTCCTTTCGGAACCCTTTTTTTGAAACCAAAGCCCTCTTAGTGGTACTGTAGTTACACATATTGGGTCCCCTGTAGCTTAGGGGCCCTGTATCATTTAACGGGCGATAGCTGTGCCCCTGCTTTTACCTCTGTCTGTTTCAAATCTTACCCTTTAACACTGATTGACTTTGCTTAAAAAAATTCCTAACATCAGTCTTTTATTTTTTATGGCACTTTTGTTCTTTTTAATTTAAAATAGATAGATTTTCCAGACCCCCCAAAAGTTTGGATTTATTTAATCTTAATTTTTTTTTATTGAATTATTTTTAAAAATGTGCTTGTCACAATATGTCCAAAGAGTCTCTGTGCTAAAAATTCAAACCAACAAAATGTCACCACTAATTCTCATTTTCACTCAGAATAAAAAAAAATGTACTTATTAATCTGATCGCTTCCTCTTTTACACTGTTTGAAAATTCTGATATTTCTATACTGTTAACCTCCTTAAAATATATTCATTTACATGTAATATCAGAATTAACATTAATTCAATATGAAAATTTTTAACTTTCATCTTCTTTTTCAGAATCTGATATGATTGTTCAAGGTCCTTCATGGAATGAAAGCTAGTTCTAATTTTGAAAGGTATATGGCAAATGAAAAAAACCTCTGAAGATTTCAAATGTTTGTATACTGAAAGCAAAGTTTTCAATAATTCTTTTTACTGCAAATATTTTGTAAATATTTGCTTTCAAAAATTAATATCAGTTGATGTGTGTTTGAGTAATAAGCTGTGGCAATGAATATCAAAAGAAGTATTTGTTCCTAAAACTGTAAAAAAATTGAAACTTAAGCTGCTGTTAGTCTGTTTAGACATGGATTACAAATGTATTTAAAGGTTTCTTCAAAAGTTGAATATTGACGAAGTAGTTTTTTTTTCTTCTCTCACTGGGATATGAATATTTAACAATTGCATGAATTAAAATGACCCAAGGATTCTCAGAGTTCTAAACGAAAAACAAATTAAGGATTAAAAAGAAATTGAACTCTAAATATAGAGTGTTTTTTGAAGTTAATTATTTTTTGGGGGAAGTATTTAATAATGCTTATAAAGTGGAAATCAAAATATTTTTGAGGACTATTTAAGAAATTCAACTTATAAATTATTATTCGATCTGATAGAACAGCAATATAAGGAAGGCAATAATTGATTAGTTTAAGAATTTTAAATATATATATATTCAGCATAAGAAGAATTTATTTTTATTTTCATGACCTAATGTTATGCAATGTTCCAGTTTTAAATTACCTATTTAAAGCTATTTCACATATTTTGTATGTGTATTGCTTTATGCATTGAAATAAGGTTCAAGTCCCTTTTGAGTTATTGGCGAAGAAGTTATATCATAGTGTTTCTCTGTTAAATTTTTCTTCCTTTGTTTACGATATACTAATACTCATTATTCTAAAGTTTCTCTTGAATACAATTTATTAACTATTAATTGAATATATTCTAGATTTTTATTTACTTTAAGTAAATGCTAATCAATCTTTTGAGCAACCTGGGGAGGGGGGGGAGTACCATTCTCAATCTGTATCAGAAGCTGTGATGTCTAGCTGTATTTATATATATATAATTTTGTGCACAACCTAACCCAAAACAAAAATAGTTCTATTTCACTATTGCATTAAAGGCAAACCAATCTCTTATGTAAAGTAATATAATTGTAAGAACGTAATCTCTTTAGTGTGTATTAAAGTAAATTTTTGTACATTAAAAGGCAAGATGGCTCAAGTTGGAAGTAACTTAAACCCTCATTTACCTTTTGATGCCAACAAAAACCATTATGTTTGTGAAATATGCTACAAGGCTTTTTCTCGAATTGGTTATTTAAAAACGCATCTACGTGTTCACACCAAAGAAAAGCCTCATGTTTGTGAAATATGTAACAAGGCTTTCTCTGAAAGAGGTAATTTGAAAAAGCATTTACTTATTCATTCCAATGAAAAACGTCATAATTGTGAAATATGTAACAAGACTTTCTCTCTAAAAGGTAATTTGAAAACACATTTACTTATTCATTCTAATGAAAAATGTCATGTTTGTAAAATATGTAACAAGGCTTTCTCTCAAAGAGGTAATTTGAAAACGCATTTAGTTATTCATTCCAATGAAAAACATCATGTTTGTGAAATATGTAACAAGGCTTTCTCTCAAATTAATGTTTTAAAAAGGCATCTACGTGTTCACACCAAGGAAAAGCCTCATGTTTGTGAAATATGTAACAAGACTTTCTCTCAAAATAGTGATTTAAAAAGGCATCTATGTGTTCACACCAAAGAAAAGCCTCATGTTTGTGAAATATGTAACAAGGCTTTCTCTGAAAGAGGTAATTTGACAACACATTTACTTATTCATTCCAATGAAAAAGGTCATGTTTGTGAAATATGTAACAAGGCTTTTTCTCAAATTAGGTATTTAAAAAGTCATCTGCGTGTGCACACCAAGGAAAAGCCTCATGCTTGAAATATATGCAACATGGCTTTCTCACGCAGTTGGAGTTTGAAAACACATTTACTTATTCATTCCAATAAAAAACGTCATGTTTGTAAAATATGTAACAAAGCTTCCTCTCTAAGAGGCAATTTGAAAAAGCATTCATTCCAATGAAAAATGTCATGTTTGTGAAATATGTAACAAGGCTTTCTTTCAAATTAGGGATTTAAAAAGACATCTATGTGTACCATACCAAAGAGAAACCTTAATGTTTGTGAAATATGCTACATGGCTTTCTCAGAAAGTCAAACTTTAAAAAGGCATTCACATTCTCATACCAAGTAAAAGCCTCATGTTTGTGAAATATGCAACAACACTTTCTCAGAAAGTGGACAGTTAAAAAATCATTTGCTTGTTCACGCCAAGGTAAAGCCTTATGTTTGTGAAATATCCTACTAGTCTTCCTCTCAAAGTGGTTTTTTAAAAACGCATTTGCAAGTGCATACCAAGGTAAAGCGTTATGTTTGTGAAATATGTAACAAGGCTTTCTCTCAAAGATGTATTTTAAAAGAACATGTACTTAATCATACCTAAGTAAAACATCATGTTTGTGAAATGTGTAACAAGACTTTCTCGCAGAGTTTTAGTTTGAAAACACATTTACTTATTCATACCAAAGAAAAGCTTCATATTTGTGATATATGCAGCAAGGCTTTCTCACAATGATTTTTACTAAAAAAGCATATGTGCATACACACATAGGAAAAGCCTCATGTTTGTGAAGTATGCAACCAGGCTTTCTCACAAAGATGTTGTTTCGTACCAAAGAAAAAGACTTGTGGCGGTGTGATATCTATATGAACTAGTACCAACATCACGCGTTAACGTTCGTTTTGGCGTGATTGGTTACGTACTTGCGTTTGGAACGGAAGGTACCCAGAACGAATCTTCCCTCCTTCAGACTCATTTTTGTCATAAAATGATACTTTAAAAAGAACATTTGTGTGTACTAATGCTAAACAAAAACCTTACGTTTGCAATAAGTAGAACTATTTATGAGATGGATGAATTCTACGAATATTTTTGTCTAAAGAAATTTTATAAGCCTTATATTTGAAAAAAATTTCAGAATTTTTTTCTTATACAGGCATTACTTAAAAAATGTCATTTTCACATTGAAAAATAAAAAATACCAGGTATGTGAAAAAATGAATCATATAATTTAGAACCCTTTAATTTGATATAACTGCATTCATAGATTTAATCTTGGAAGACTACTTGCTGTTTATTATGTCATTTTACATGATTGTTATATTAGTATAGATTGTGAAGTAATTTTTATGACAAATATATTCATTTTTTTTCACAAATAAAAGTGATTATTACTGCTTTAGATGGGAAAGTGGTGTTCATTTTGACAAATAAAAATAAATATTTGTTTTGCATCAGGGGTAACCTACCATTTTGGGGAGAGTGCCATGATGTGATAAAAAAAAAAAAAAAACATTATGCCTGGCAATTCTAACTTTTCCAAGAGGGAAAAAAATATGGAAAAGGGAAAAGAATGTTACTTCTGTTCTGATTATGGAATGTGTGCAAATAGCATATTTTGTTATGCAAGTCTAAGTAATGGAAAGTTAAAATTATAAGAAATAAGACTTGAGTAAAAGCTTTTTTTAATGAGCATTTTATGCATTCAATCTGTAAGGTTAATAAGTATTAAAAATGAGTAACTTAAAACATTTCATTTCAACTTATCAAACAGTCAAGTACTTGCTGAATGTGGCCTTTGGATTCATAGTTTTTTTTTTTTTTACCATGTCATTTTTATATTAGGGTTAGTTCTTGAAGATGCTAACAAAACTAGAAAGTTTTAGGTACATATCAGTGTCAATGTTGAGCGAAATTTTGATCTTGTTATGTTCCTAATAATAATAAAATTTGTTCAGAAAACATGATACAAAACTACTACAATATTTGACAACCAAGTCGTGTGAATTTGAAAAATTGCTTGTTACAAATTTTCACAATTCAACGTAATTCGAATCACTTGTATTACTTGATCCTTATATTAAGTTGAGGTGAAAGAAATCCATTATTCTTTCAGTAGATGGGTCTGTAGTGATTGATATCTCTCTCACTCTGGACAGTTCATTGTTTTCCTCCAGATATTTGAAAATCGCTGGCTAAAATTCCAAATCTCGCGAGTGCACTTCCTTTGGAATATCAGTACATACAATAAAAAATCAGTTTCTTTTTTTCAATTAAAATTTCATATTATAACAAAATTACTTGTAATTAAAATACATTTTGGTATTTTTTGTCCGAGATAAGCATATTTCAATAAAATTACTAAAAAAATATTTATTATGTCAAATTTTTCAATAAGTTTTCACTTGCCACTGTTAGAGCTCTGCCGTGCCACGGGTTGATCAACCCAGCTTTATGTTAAGAAATATTTATTAAATATTTTTGATACTGAAACTTTAATCTATTGCAGAACTTCTACTTATTATTTGAATTTCAATTTAATCCATGCAATATTTTTGAATTTTACAAGAGTTTTTTACAGATATTTTTGTTAATTTAAAACTAATTTTTATTTGAAAAAAATTAAATATGTAAAATTCGAAATATTTTTTTACGTAGGTTGATAAAATTTTTCAGTGTGCAGTTAATTCAGAGCGACATATTAGGGTATCTTGCTCAAGATATTTTGTAAAGCAGTTATGTAAGCAATTATGAAAAGAATTATGTCATTATAGCTTATATGTAAACTGAAAATGTAAAATAATTTCTCTTTTTTTATATATATAAAGTCTTTAAATTTAAAGGTAATATTCACATATAACACTTAATAAAAACTGCAGGGGCATAGCTACCGCCATATCAGTGATACAGGACTCCAATATGAATAAGAGAAAGATAGAAAAATGCCCAGAGTCCCCAAAGAATTTTGTTACAGGCCCTCTGAGGACTAGTTACACTAGTGAGAAACTGATGTAAACTTAAGTAAAAAAAAATTAAATAGATGTTTATGTATGACTTAAACATTTATTGAAATAAATGTACCAAATATCAGCTGATTTGGATTCGTTTATAGTTCTGAAATATATTTTTGAATTAAACTCCTATAAATTTTTTTGGAATATTTAGAATGAGATAATGTAGTAAAATGCAGTGCTAATCAGTGCTATTTTGAGATAATGTAGTATCCGTGCTTTAAATTTTAATAGTTTAGTAGTTCTGAAAATATTGCATCTTCCTGCCATATTCATTTTCATTATATATATTGTTATTTAAATATATATATTTTTTCCCATTTTGAGTGAGTATTGTGATATTGGAATATTCAGAGAATCTCTAAATGTTTAAATAATTAAAAGTCTAACAGGAATTCTAATCACGACTTGTTAGAATGTAAATAAACGGCAAACAAATAAAATTGGAGGAAGACTAAATATACTTACAAATCAATTTAATTAACATTAAAACAATTGCTACTCACACAAAGTGTACACACACATTAAGTTTCCATAATTAATTATAATAGAAAATGGTTCAATTATAGAATTTGTCATGTTCTTTAAGGATTCACTGAGAATCATATCTTGTATAAAGAACTATTTATTTATGCATAATTATCACGTTAAAAAGTTACATGCACGGTTTTATTGCCATTTATGGAATACATGGAATATTTTGATGTATGACTAATGTCTCATGTGATAGTATAATACTTTAAATTAATTACTTTTTAGTTCTTGTTATAAGCTGTTCCATTCCTTCTGATTTTCATTAGCAGTAAATTAGAGACTTTTTTTCAGTGCTATTTTGAGAAATTTATTTATTCTGTATTTTATACCGCCTTTATAAATGCCTGTAAATGAAGAGGGAACTCCTTGTCATGAAATGTATGCAAAATGAAGTTTAAAATTCATCAAAATTTTCATGAAATATTTAAGTTAGAGGTACTTGAAAAATAATAACTTAGTCTTGTGAATAGACTTTACATAAAAGCGGTTAGAGACATAACCTTTTATTGACTGAAGACAAAACGAGAATAAACATAAAATATATACATATTCAAAATTAAGGTCACAGTCATATTTTTCGATATAATTCTAAATTACATTCAGTAATACTAATAGAATAAGTATTTTACACAATTAGAAGAACGGTACTACAGTATCAGACTTCGGTTTAGGAAAAGAAGTTGTTTAGCTTCATTTTTTTCTTCAGAACTACTGGATTGAGAACTTTTAAGCATATGGGATTTTTTCATGAATTTTGGTGAATATGGTATTAAGTAAGCCTGTTTGCAAAGAAAATGACTTCTCATAATTCTTTATATGATTCCTAGAGATGGTTGACCGTTGGTAAGCTTGTGAAGCTGGCCAGTTTTTCAAGTGGAGGTGGCTCGATGATTTCGAGGGGCACCGAAAGCAGCCCCCTGGCATTGGAATCAATTCCAAACAAGTGGTACTGTCAACAAGAATTTCGGCCAAGGCCGCCACAGAACGACATCTGCACAGGATCACTATTTGGCACTAAGCGCATGACGACATAGGCGGACAACGGCTCCTCAACTTGCTCGTGCCTTGCTGCTGTGTCTGAAAGAATAATTTCCATGCAAACCGTCTACAGACCTCTTGCAGAGATTGGCCTTTATGCCCGGTGTTTAGTCTTGCTTGGTCTTTTGACTACATCCAACAGGAAAGACCAATTATTATGGAGCCAGAATCATAAGTCGTGGATAATACAAGAATGGGGTCGTGTTCTTTTTAGAGATGAGTTGAGATTCACCAGACGGTGATTCTCGTCCAGTCTTCATCTAAAGAAAAAGTGGAACTCACTTTCATCCTTCCTACGAACAAAAATTGACAGATTTAGAGACAAAGGAATCCTTGTATGTGATGGTGGGCAGTCGTACACCACTGCGCGTGTCTTCCATGCTGATACTGTCAACTCACAGTGTTGTAGGGATGTGGTCCTTGAAGCCTAAGTGATGTTGTTGGATGGCAGTCTATTTTTGGGCATCTGGACTGAAACACAGTCCTCAATCCCATATCTTTAAGAGTCTTTGAAGTGGGGCTTGACTTTCGTGGAATTACACAGTCTGCGATGTAGCATGCAGGCTATTGGCTGCGACGGTGGAATCCGGGAGAAGGGGCTTAAGGTGATCTTCAAGACGTGGAATGTTCATACATGGCTGAGAGCTATGTGGGTGCTCTCTCATTGGTTGGAGGTGGAAGTGAGTATAGCCTCTGGCTGGCTGCTCATGGGGATAAGTAAAATTTTAAAAAGTAGAAAGTGGAATACGCTTGTCCAGTGGGGTAAAAGATAGAAAAATAATAAAAGAAGAAAAAATTAAAAATTCAAAAGTTTACTTGGGTGCAATAATTACATAATTATTGCGAGGATAAAGTACCTAAGGCGGGTTGTTGGAATCCAGTAGGATTCTTCTCGGCCTTTTGGTATTGTCATTGCAGTTATAAACATCTAAATTAATCATATTTGCATTGTTTGTAAACTGCAAGTTATTGAAGAAATTTATGGCAACTTTTTGAATGTGAGCTTTGAAACTATTGATTTTTAGAGCTTTGTTAATGTAATCATTTCGCTTATAGCGACAAGCTTTTACGACCATTCGAATATAAGAATTTTGCACAGTATTTAAAATATTTATATTAGTCTTAGCAGCATAACCCCAGACGGGACAAGCGTAAGCAATTATGGGACGCATGACGGCTGTATAGAGAAGCACTTTGTTATCTCTGCTTAAATGTGAGTTCCGGGATATTAAGGGGAAAAAGTTTAAACATGGTTTTCCGGAACTTATCGCGGACGTGTAGAATATGTTGTTTCCAAGTTAAATGAGAATCAAAAATAACGCCAAGATATTTGGTTTTCTGAGACCAAGGAATCTGCTTATTGTACATTATGAGCGGAGGTGGAGAAGTACGTTTTTTGGTAAAGATAACTGCACACGATTTATCTACATTAATACTTATTTTCCATCTATCGTAGTAATTTTCTAGAAGTTTGAGGTGTTTGTTGAGGGCAAAAGTGACAGAGTTTAGGTTTTTGTACGTGGCACAAGGCCGTATCATCCGCATAAAGATTAATATTAGTTAGTGAATAGCTGGGAATGTCATTAATGTAAAGATTGAACAGCAAGGGTCCGAGGAGAGACCCTTGTGGACATCCTGCTGAGATAGAATAGGAGTTAGAGAGAGATTCGTTAATTCTGATTCTAAAGGACCTGTTAGTTAGATATGAGTGAATGAGGTGTATTAGAGGAGAAGGGATTTCGTAAGTAATTAGTTTGAAAGTGAGTCCTAGAATCCAAACACGGTCGAAGGCTTTCTGGATATCCAGAAAGACAACTCCCGTGCTCTTCTTTTTTTGGAAACCTTCCGAAATATTGTCTGTTAGTCTAAGAAGGGGATGTAAAGTAGATAATTTATTAGTGAAGCCGTACTGATTTGGGTTAATTAGATTTTTATCGTTAATGAAGTTTTTAAGCCTATTAAGAACTATGTATTCAGTTAATTTACCTAAAGTTGATAGGAGAGAAATTGGTCTAACTTTCAGCAAGATTTTTATTTTTACCCGGTTTAATTATAGGGAAAATGATGGCTTCTTTCCAGTTATTAGGAAAGTGATGAAATTTGAGGATTTTATTGACAAGAATAGTAAGAATGAGGATTCGTTTGATAGGGAAATTTTTAAGCATTTTATTAGTAATAGAATCTTTACCAGGGGCTTTTCTTGAGTTAGTATTTTTAATGAAGTTAATTATTTCATCAGGTACGGCAGGTTCAATAGGAGTGGAAGGGGGAGTAGAGAGAAAGTTATTTACAGCTAAGGTGACGACCTCGTCGTCTTGATCATAAATATCATTCATGCGGTTATTTTCTATGAAGTTATTATTAATCGTATTAGCAAGAAGATTAGCCTTCTGCGGATCAGTGACGGCCATGCCAGTAGAACAGTTTAACGTAGGAATATGAGGTCTTTTATTTTTTAAGAAACGCTGCGCCTCCCAGAGGCTATTGTCAGATGTATTTAAAGCTTCCAGTCTAG
>BMAV01004544.1:0-57049 GCA_019973955.1 Trichonephila inaurata madagascariensis | reverse complement strand
CTTATTTTTGGAAAGAAATTAGAGTTGCAGTTGGTAACTCACGAAAGAAATCAGTAACTTCAAGGACAGCTCTAAGTCAAGCATCCAGTAGCGTGTATTCCACTGACTTCCAGTCATTGCCTTTTGCGACACAAGTGTTGTCATACCAAAGCTCATTAGAGAACTGAGTGGTAATCTTAGGAAAGAAGGTACTGCCTTGGTGCCAGTGATGGTGGTGTGTTGGTGGGAAAGAGGCCAGAGGAACGCCGGCAACCAAACTGTCTGTGGCCTAAAACAATGGACCTACACCTGGGGTCATGCTCTGGGGAGCAATTTCCTATGACAGCAGGATAACTTTCGTAGTTATCCTAAGCACACTGACTGCAAATTTGTATGTCAGTCTGGTAATTCAATCTATAGTACTGCCATTCATGATTAGCATTCAAGGGTTTTCCGACAGGATAACGCTTGCCCTCACACGTCTGTTGTAACTCAATGTTCTCTAGAGAATATTGACATGTTACCTTTGCCCAGGAGACCACCAGATCTGTCTCCAATAGAAGACGCATGTGACATCATTGAATTACATTTCCTGTATCATCCACAACCGTCACTGACAGTCCCAGTATTAACACAACAATTACAACGAGAATATGGAACTACATACCACAAAGCGATATTCGACACCTGTATGATACAATGCATGCACGCTTGCAAATTTGCATTCAAAATTGTGGAGGTTACACCTGGTGTTAATGTAACAGCACTTCAAATTGCATTTTCTTGAGCATAATTTAACCTATATCTTGAAAGTTCAATCAATTAGAGAAGCTAACTAGACAATTGCAGTGTCCAAATTTCATTATTCTGCAATAATGTCTTCTTGTTGTTGGGACTTTTTACCATCAGTGTATATGGAAACTATTCTGTGACCAAGATTTGTAAAAGTTAGTGTGATGTAGCATAAAACATTTTTTTTTCACTCTGTGATCTCACTTGAAGTCAATAAGTTCAATCTGTGTTTCCTCAGGGGCTGTATCAATATCAGCAGTAATGGGACAACAGAACACATTTAATTTTGGATAAGTTTTCTTGAAATTCTGAAATCTTGTGACTCTTCATCCTCCAAATTCAGCAAAAGATTTCTTAGCAGAAACACTATCAGATTCTTTGTTTGGTAAAAGCAGGGAGTGCTCTATATTAATTGTTATAAGTTCTTACTAGTTAGCTCTATTTCGAAATGCTGAGTTAGTGTAAAAATGTAGTACAAAGCACACCCCACGCATTTAGCCTAATGACATTATTTTTATATCGTTAATCATTTAATTATTTTATTAAGAGTTATTTTTTTTACTTTTTAGTTCAATTCAGTATTAAAGCGTGTTTTTTAGTTTTTTTTTTAAACTATAATTTGTATTTTTCATTTTTTAGTTCGATCTACAATAAAAGCCTGTTTTTTTTTAGTTTTTAAAACTATTATTTATTCTTTGTTGAATTTATCTAACTAATAAAAGTGTGTAAGAAGAAATATTAAATGTCAATCGTATTATCACCTTTGAAAAGTATTGCTATAATGTTATTCGTGCCATAACTTCTAAACGTATTGCTTTATCAAAATAAAACTATTTAGCAGTTAAAACATAAATTATTTTTATTCATATACACGAATCTTTTTTTTTTCCGTTTCTTACATAAAGAATACTTTTTGTTTTATTTGAAAAAAACAAGCGTTTTCATTTTTAGGGTTGCACTATTTTAAGGGGTAGGGTCTTTGAGTCGCCATATCTGGAATTAGTCGCCAAATCTGGAAACGATATAATGAATTAGTCGCCAAATATCGAAATCCTTAATATCGTTATTTTTGACGATCCTGATCAGGACAATGGAACAAAATTTTGAAATTATTGTATTGTCATCGGTTCCAGAGAAGCGTACAAAATTTTGAATTCATCTGACCTTTTAAAGTGGGTAAAAGTCGAGTCCAACGATTCCATTACATACCCCAATGAAACTTATAAAATCATGTTAAAAAGCACGCGCCACGTTAATATGAAAGATATGCATTAATAAATCCATCTCGCGGCTAAAGAATAAATATTAAATCGAGGGAAAAAGTGTTAACACTCGAAAGTCTTCACGAACTTCACAGACGAAATGAAATATTTATTACTTAATTAAAACTTGAGTGAAACATGACAGCTGATGCACCGATGGAAATAAATGTTTAGAAGCATTGAAAATGAAAATAAATTAATATCAAGTGTTTATATAATAAGAACCCTACATACTTCAAACAGACATTTTTTTCAAAATTTTTCCCTTTTTTTATTATTCAATGTTTATCCAACAAGAACTTTTCATATTCTTTCTGCTAATTTAATTCGTCATCAGGACTTTTTACGAAGAATTTATGCGAGAGAAAATGGAACGATGAGTAATAACCAATAACTATTAAATTCTATTTATAACTTAAGACATAAATTTTACTTGAAGTTACTTTTTTATTTATTATAAATCATTGCAAATATAGTGCAACCATTTTAAAAAAATGAGAAGAGGATGGTTTTCCATACATAAGTCAATTTGACATATGATTTTAACAAATTAAAAGCCGTTTTGAGCTTTAATCTGCCAAGAAAAATTATGTTTATGGAAAATGGTTGTAAAGTACATATTACCTTTAAACTAATTGGAACTGTGTTTTATATTATTCAGTTTATCACTTATACTTGGGGGACAGTGACAAAATAATATTTGAGTAATAAAATATTTTGTTCAGAATTTTTTACAAATAGTAAATGAAAAGAGGTTTCAGGAATCAAATTGTCCTCACACAATCACTATTCTGAATCCAGTTTGTGAAATTGAAGTTTATAGAAATCTATCATGTATGGAAACTTCTTATTTGTATTCCATATAATGTGAATACACGCCCATTCTGTTATCTCTGTAATTTAATTTGGGAACTCTTGAGTATTGAAGGAAGGATGTTTACTTTAATTTTGACTTGAGCTGCTTTGAACTTTTTTTGCACAAAGAAGCAATTTCCTCTTCCTGAAAAATTGGTCTGAATAAATTTCTATCTTGATCTTTCATCTTCGCAAAATATGAATAGATTGTGTCATTTGGGATTTTTTGTTAGATGCATGCATCGAAAAATATTTTCAAAATAGAGACTGACTTTTAAAAGTACGCAATACGGAAAAGAATATTGACTTTGAATCTTTGAAAATTTTTCTTCTTAACATAAAAATTGATATAAGGAAAAGGATCATTTGAACAAATTCAGTTATTTTTTGCTAAAACATATATGAAAGCGTCTTTCAAAATTAAATTTTGCTTGCATGTTTCAGTCAGAAAAATACATTTGCGATGAATTCATTGCAAAATTTGTTTTCCATTATTCACCAGTTATTTATTGTTCTTCTTATCTTTGTTCTTTTTGACTGGTATAGAAGACAACACTCATGCGTGTACTTCACAGGTGTGTGTCCCTCGTATAACTCAGATAATTCGTATCATACTATATCGAAACCGTGTTATATGAGACTTTTTTATTAGTTTATTTTAATTATTATTATATTTATTTATTAAATTAATAATGTACATTAAAGAAAACTTGCTGGAAAGGTAAAACTAGTCAAAATAAGTAAATGATTAAAATTTAAAAATAATCACATATATATGAGTGGAGAATGAACCAAGTGTAAAAAACACTCACTCTAAAGATGCGTTTTAGTTGGTGTATCGCCTCTGGATTTCTAATATTTCACACCAAAAAAACGCAGAATATCACACTAACAAATAAGTAATTCGAACAAAGCCGCATGGTCAGTCTCCGTGCGAATGGATTTTCGTATCATGGAATCATCCCTTTCACTTGGTGAAATGCTATAACAAAGATATTGATGTGGAAGAACTAGTCGATCTTCAGTCAAGAACTCTGGCATTGGACCACGTAATGACCATCATAATGAATGAATGTTTGGCGTTTTGGTCTGAGACGCTGTTGAATATTATTGGCAAATCCCAAATTGTGTTCTCAGAGAAGCTGTAAAACCCACCTCTCCAACACTGGATTAAGGGAAATATATTTTGACAAGAAAGTCCCATTTTACTCGGAATGTCTTCTCCAGTGTAGACAATTTTTGTTTCTTCATTGGCCTGCCAGGTCCCCCAATATGTCCTTTATTGGGCATCCTGCAACTAGCTCTTACTACTCCTGAAACAGTGAGTAAGGCTAGCATAGAGCCATTTAGAATACTATTTTTCCTCATCATAACACACAGTCTGCATGATTCCATGTCATGATGTTTACTGTCTATCATCACTGTACATGATGCTCAGCCAGAACATCAAAAAAAGGGTAAAATTAAATATATATTGTGGTGCCATCACTCATATATTACTTGTAGGTGGCGCCGCTATTCTACCATACTTTACTATATTGTAAATAGCTACCATTATTTTTTTATTAGTTTTGTATATATGTTGATATGAATTTCAATAAATTAGATAAGTTTGTCCATCTTGGTTGTTGGATTTAACCGAGAAGATGGATTAGCTTTCCCGCGATATTCCGGCATTATACTTATTTTATAACTATGTATAAATTTGATCCTTTATTTAAGCTTCTAAAAAGAAAATATGGAATGCAATACTTTTGCACTCCATGATACTTTTACAGTTTTCCTCTGTTAACAGACAGTAGCTTCTTACATTCGTTTAATTTTTACGTTCTGTTTATGTTGCACTCAATGAACACACATGCTTTTATATACTTAATATATCTGTAAATTTTAATAGAAATTTTAGGAACAATTTAAATATACGTATGTGTTGTTATGTCAAGAAAATGTAACATTTTTAGAACTTTACACTTAAAATAGTAATGCAATTTTAAAGCTATTTTCGCGAAGAAAATTCATAAATCGTTTCCTGCCTAACGCTGCTTTTTAAAATAAATTACACTCTCGCCCTTGAATTTTTATTATTTAAGTATTTTTTGCTTGATTGTATTCCATACAGCTATAGGAACAAGAATATAATATAAATAACAAAAATATATGCTCATATAAGTTCGAGACTAAAATCTTAAGATAAAGATATTTAATCTCAGAACCTATATATATTTGCTTGATGATATTATTCACATGAAAAATATAACTCCAGCTTTCAATCCAAATTCGTAGACGAGGTATTCTACTAAACCGACATTTCTTAGTCGAGCTCTATATTTCATCTAATAAATAATGCATTTTTGTAAGGCATCAAAATATTTTCTTTAAGATCTTTGTTCTCTTTATATATGTACTTCTATCAGAAATGTAATCTAATGTATTTTAAATATACTCGTATGCAATTGAAAACAACCCATTCTGATATTGATGCTTGAAGTTCATGTTTGGGAAAATATCTGCTGAATTATTGAAATATTTCATTTTTTTTACATCTTAATGTAAAAATGAATTTATTCTTTCTCTATTTTTCTAGTAATTTGACCTCCAGTAAGTTATTCTATATTGCGTCTGTAGGATTTATTCTATGTGTTGAAATTATAACAATGAGTTAGAAATTTTATGTCATCTCTAGACTTTAAAACTACATCGTATTAGTTTAACTTGATTTTTAGCATATTTTAGTGTTTGAATACTTTTTCTATTTGATAAAAACTAGTTCATTAACATTTTGATTTGATTTTTCTATATAGGATAATGTTTCAATTAAATATTAAATGTATGATTAAAAAATCGACATTTGCGTTTTATTGAAATTATTTCAGGAAAAGCATAGAATTTATATTTACTGTAATTTAAATCAAAAGAAATATACAGAAAATAAATATTCCCTGAAGGTATGTTTTCGACTTTAAAAATATTTACACGTGTTATGTAAAACATATAACTATTTTGCATTACAAAATTTTTTCACATAAAATAAATCAATCTTTTTTTTAGAGTTTGAATATTTTATACCAATGGTTCTTGAACTTTCGATTGCCGCGGTCCCATTTTATGAATCATGGTGACATCGTGGACCCCAGAGATTTATAACATCCCTCCCCGACTTAGTATTTTTGAATAAAATACAGTTTTAAAAGGATTTCTCCATTGGGGACTATTTAGTAATATACTATAGTATGGCATATCTTCAATTTTTCCACAAAGCCTTCGGATTCTGTAAAAGAGGGAAATCATAACATTACATAAGAGACTCCGCGGACCCTCTAGAAAAGCCCTGGGGACCAAAGATCACAGCTTAAGAATCCTCCTTTATACTCTAAAAATGCAAGGAAACCTTTTTAAAGAGAGCTAATTTTATTCTAAATTTAGAAAATATTTGTTGAGGATGCATATTGGTATTTATATTACAGAATTCTTTTAAAAAACAAAATATGCTGTTTTTTATTGAATTATTTCAATATTAAATACTTAATTACTGAAGATTAAAAATCGCTATTTTATGCTATATTAAAATTAATGCATCATTAATATTTTAAAATATGAAAAAAATGATGCAAGATTTTTAAAATAAATATTACTTAAATGTATATATATTCATGTTATAAAAGTTTTCCATTTACTTTGATAATTTGACAGAAAGTTAGTATTAATCCATTATAAAACATTTTAAATTTATAATAAACACTCACTTGTCACTCAGAAATTTCATAAATTTTCTTATTTTCCGCTTGTTTGATTCATAATACGAGGAAAACTAATGGATAAATATTTAATAATACAAAACAAAACAGCTGTCCTCTGACTTTCTAAATCAGAAAGTAGAAATAATTCAACAATCCACTCCCTTATCGTATTTTTAGAAATAAAACATAAACCGATATCGTATTTCAAACAGACACGTGAATGCATGAATGCTAATTAAAATAACGCTTGCTTTGATGAGTTGATAATTAATTTGGCGTAACTCATTAAGTGCTTAAATACTTCAAGTAGATACGATTACATTTATGAATGCATTTATTGTTAATGATTATATTTAAGAGGAATAAAGGTGGAATACTTATCTGGATATTATTTGTGAAGGAGTTATTAAACATTTAAAGCTATTGATTTTAGGATTCATGGCCGGTTCAAAATATATTTTATACGCTACCATAATAAAACGGATTTGAAATTATAATTGAGCATTGTGTTATTGAATTTCTTTAGTTACAGTTAAATTTTTGTCTTTTAATTTTAACTAAATTTGAATTCTGTGAGAGAATTACCTCGATATCGAATAAATTTTAGCTTCTTAAATTATTTCAAGATACTCACATTTTTTATAGATATATATTTCTAACATTTAGTTGAGATGTAATTTTAACGATAATACATTTTCAACTTTTATTTCAAATCTTGAGGCAATACGTATATATTTGGTATTAAAATTTCATTTAATATTTTGTATACCAATTGCACCAATTGCAAAGCGTCAAATTTTTCAAATTAAATATATTGTTACGTAGATCGGGGGTTCGAGGATTTTATGACAATCAGTCGTAAAGAAAAAGACTGTTCTTTAAGAGCGATGAGATTTTATTGTAGAAAATCCAGTCCTTTAAGTACAGGATTCAGCAGAAAAATTCACAAAATAAATCACAGGAGGTCTTTACACCTTCAACAGTAATCAGACACAATTATCGGTGTCTAAAATACACGTTTGTAAAAGATTATTCACAAGCAATCACTCGTTCAACAGCCGAAGTAATCACTATTCGCTTTAACAATCAGAGCAATACTAACTGATCGCTAGTCAAAACAAGACTGACTGACTTTCGTTGAATAGGCGTTTTCCTTTGGGCATCTGGACTGTGAAACAGTCCTCAATCCCATATCATGACAAGTCTTTGATGCTGGGCATGGCAAAAGTGGTGGTTTCCATTCTGCTGAGTGGCATGACGGCAATGGGATACGGGAGGCGTGGCTATGGTGCTTCATCTGGGCGAAAATGTTAAGAGTTTTTGGGTTGGGTGAAAGCTTAGAGGCTGCTCTCTGATTGGTTGCTGGGTAATGTGAACAGAGACTTCAATTGGCTGCCCTGGGGGCTGAGATTTAGAAAATGGGGAGGCCCTCGAACTCGCCAAAAATGGTCGCCAACATGATCGTCAAGTCGATAATACGGTCACAAAAGTCGCCAAGTTGGTCACCAAAAACGACGTCAACTTGGCTCTATCGCCGAGATTTCGCCAAGTTCCTATTGAATCATTATTATAACGTAAGGGATGGCGTTTACTTGTGAATATTACAATTTTGAAGTAAATTAAATCTAATTTAGAGTAAGATATATATATATAAAGGCATTACACATCCAAATACAAATTATTTACACTATGCGACACAAAATTCGTAACAATATATACAGGTATAAGAAATAATAGTAGGAAACAAATGTGGAGTTTTTTTATTTGGTAAGTGGCTGGGTCACTTTTGGCCTGATTGACAATTTCCATTCAACGCGAGAATGAAAAACAAGGTCTTGATCTAAATTCATCCATCCCTCTTGCAGGGCATTTCGAGTATAAAATCAAATTAAACATGATGTAATTCAAAAATTATTTAAAAATTTAGTATATCTTGTGATTTAGAGGGATTGGAAGATGATTACTTATTTATGGACCAGAGTAAAAGTGGTGTGGGAAAGAGGAAACAGAATTCGGTGATGTGCCTGAAGACATAACGGCATATAGCACAAATATCATGTTTTCCCCATCAACCCCTTAACTGGATTTCTCGTATGCCAAACGGCAGAGGGACTCAACCTTTTTTCCGCCGGGCAGCATACACATGACAGGTTTTTCCCGCGGGCCGCTTACACATGATAGATATCTCATGCGGGCCGCATACACATGAGAGTTATTTTATGCGGGCCGCAACATGCGGATAAAGGAAAAAGCGATTTATAAGACCAAAGCAACCTTGACAAACAAATCAATGTATTAAAACTAATTTTTTGCTTTTATTTTAATACTGTATTGACTTTTCTATCACTCACACACACAAAAATATTTATTTTTCTGAATGTTTACTGGGTTTTTATGGGATACTTTCTATATTTTCTTTTATCCCTTGCTTATATTCTACTATTAAAAATGATAGCAAAATTGATACATTTGATTGTTTAATTCATAGAATTTCCTGTTAAATGTTTTGTAGGTTGTTCTCCAAAAAGTGATTTTCTTAGTGCAATGGGACATGACCGGGCCACTCAAAACTGCTGGTGGGGCACAGGTTGAGTATCGCTGCCATACGGCAACCGAAAGAGGTTCACAACCAGTTTTCCCGTAAGCACGGGCACTGATATTCTCTTCTTTCTATCTTTGGTTTGCACATATTTTTAATTCTTACTGTGAGATAATTAGCACTAGCGTGTTTTCAGAGATGTACAGTTTGTCCACGGTACTGAAGTAGTTTTATCCAGGATTTTCTTAGATGAAGGGGAGGGGGGATTTTCATTGGAGGCAGAATTTAGATTGATGAAAATATTCAATAAAGAGAAGCAGGGCTGAATTTGTTGCTGAGAAGAAATGAAAATGAAATGACATCCAAAAAAAGTTGTTATTACCTCTGTGTCTATTGCCATGTAAGATTTAGTACTACACCGAGATTCAAATTGTGCATGCATTCAAAGTCCTCAACCGATTGAAAAAGAGGTACAAACATCAATTTTTTTGTCAGTATGAGATAAAATCTCTTAAGTTGAATGAAAAATTCTTCATAGTATGTAGAGCGTAATAAAAATTAAACATTTAGTGCTTTTTGTTTTTCACAATTGTAAGATATAAAAGTAATACAAAAAAAATAAGTCAATTCCTACTTAGATCAACAAAGAAAAACTTTATTTTCGCTACTTTTTATTAAATAGTTACATTTAATATAAATATCTATTTACATAGGACAGAATCATAACATTAAGAGTTAATTAATTTTTATTAATTATCATTAAAGTATCGTATTTTCATCCAAAACAATCGTGTATATAAAATTTCACCTCAACTGAATGCTTTAACACGTGAGAAAAAAACCTTTTCAAGTTTTGACACAAGTCACCAAAAGAGGCGCTAAGACGCCAACTTGGCTGTATTTGTAATTATTTAAATAATTAGTTTTAATCAATTAGTCATGTCTATAAAATTTCAGCTGAATTGAGCGCTTTAAAATGTATTTTATTAACAATTGAAAGTTCCATCAAGATAAATAAATAAATAAATAAATACATAGAGAGAGTGTGAGCTAATAGTAGGAACTGAAAAAATAGAGCTTGAAAACTTTAAAATTGAACATTAAAATAAAATCCTTCTATTTTCTCATTCTGTGTTAAGTATTTTGCTTAGATATATGCAATAAAAAATGTGACTTTTTGGGGCAAAATAATTGATCGTTTAAAGAGTTAAGAAAAGTTCAAGATATTTTATTTCTTTTAAATAAGGAGAACTTAGATATACAAATAAATATATACACTTTTTTAAAATATTATTTTCTATGTTTTTAAAGTAGTCATTTATATATATCTGGAGTATAACGTGCACCCTCAAATATTTGTCTTACTTTTGTGTTAAATGTGCGCGCCATACGCCGGATTATACAGTAGTTGTTTTAACTATTTAAAAAAAAACTACTTATTTTTTATAAAATTGCCTGTTTGATGTTTTAAAATATTCGTGTATATGTTTGAATGCTAATCAAACATAATAAAGGTAAGTAGAGAACCGATTTGAACAATTCAATATTTTACTCTCTTTTAGGACGATAAAAAGCGGAAACGCGAAATTACCCTTAGACACTAAGTTTAATGCACTGTGTCCGATTTGAACAAGCCTTTGAATCTGATAACTCTCTAACGCAAATTCCTTGAGATAACCAAAGCTTTTGGATAGGAATGAATTTGAGTTACATCCCATCCATTAATCAAAGTGAGCAATGGGCTTTATTGTGTCTGCATGAAATCCTGTCCAATTACTGGAATTCAATTGAATCATTCAATTAATGTGATTTAGATTGAAAATGTATTTGAATACGTCTATTACGTATGCATATGCTTTGTATTGTTTTGATGTTTTCAAATTTAATTTAGATAATTTCCCACATTTAAATTATATTAGATAAATATATAACTCTATTATTGCAAAATCGTATGAAGGAGCACTAATAAAATATGCTTTTCAATAAATAATAAATAAATTTTTGCATACAAGAGTTAATTAAAAATAATGTTTTCTACAATTTGTATGGTTTACACGTGACTGCTTGAGATAATCTTTTCCCTATAACCTTCCCCCAAAGCGAAAAGAAAATGCCAAAATTATGAATTATAAAGAATGTATACACATATTTACAATGAAACCCTTATTTTAACGTGAAAACAGGTAAAATAAAAAAAATTAGGGTAATTCCCATTTCGCTAGAAAAACTGACTGGTGCCATCTGTTGCACATAAATCTAAAATTTAAAAATTAAATGAATTAATGTTTGAAAAATTCTGTTAACATCAAGTGCCATCCATTTGAACAAGATATATATATATCGTGTTTAAGTCGTATATATATCGTGTACAAGTAATATATATATGTGTTTGTCGAGTTTATTGTTTGGATGTGATCTCTTGTTAGTAGAGAATTGACCTATATATATATATATATATATTGTGGGAAAGTGAAATAATAGTAGAAATTAAATAAAGGTTAATTTATAAGGAAACAGTTCACAGTAAAATAAATTATTCATTTTATGTGAATAACATTCAACCTTATTTTATTTAAGAACAGATTTAAAAGTAATAATCTGTTATATAGCTGTTGCAATTTACCTAAATACATTAGAATAATTTCTTTTGTCAACTTGTGAGAGTGACAAATATAATGTTAAAAGTAAATTTTTTTCATAGCTGTTGCAGATTACGTATCTAAAATTAGAACAATTTCCTCACTCAACATATGTAAGTGACAAATGTAATGCTAAAAATAATATCTTGTTCTATAACTGTTGCAGTTTGCGTATCTAAATTTAGAACAATTTTTCTTTAATCAATATACATGACTGACAAATAAATATAAAAATTAGAATTATCTTTTACATATACAACAAAAAAAGTTAAATAATATTTGTAAGTTTTATATTTCACTATAAATAAAAATATAAATTTTAAACAACTAACTTTTAAGTCATTTCTTTCGTTGCTGTTATCTACTAAACATTTATTTTTCGTACCATAAATTGAATAATTAACCATATTAAACTCATACCATGCAAGTTATCTAGTTATAAAAGGAGATATTTAATACTTGTAATATGTTACGAATGCAAATGATAAGTGTTAGAGGTTTCTCTCTAATACCTCAACTTTAATAAACCTGCTGAAACTTTTCGACCACCTCAAATGTTTGCCTCCGAAGATAAATCGACAAAATTTGATTTAGAAACCCAAAGCAAACACAGAGTTTGCCCTAAATTCCCAGACAGCGTGAATTCCAGAAGGTAGCACATGCACCTGAGGTACCAATTAGGACATATGATGTACGTTTACCATCTGACACCGAGTTGCCAATATCACCAATGCGATGATTGATATATCCCGAGGATATGCTACGTATCAAAATATTATGGAAATATTGGAAATTTCATAATCCTGAATGTCATGGTTGAGATTCGAGATTGAATTACTAAGAGAAAGATTTCGAAGTGATTGCATTTCTGGGATTGGTAGTTGGTTTGAAGTATATACTTTATAATTCATTTCTTGTTGTATGGAAGTGTTTGAAATTTGTCTGTAGCGTTTTGATGGTAACATAGTGGGTAATTACATTTGAACCTTAATGAAGTTTTGAGATTGTTAAATTATTTTCTTTATGCTAAATTTGATTTCGGTTAAACTGTTGTCATCGACTATAAAATTTGTGAATTATTCTAAAATTCTTTTGGGGGGAAAATACCTCATTTAATGTTTAGAATTGAAATGGTTTAATGTTATTATAGTACATTTTTAATTAAGGTCGCTAAGTTCTGAACACTGTAATTTTTAAAATGTATATAAATGATTTTTTAAATTTATTTAGTGTCATTTGAATTAGAAAATGCAAATAAAAGTCTTAAGAATATTATTACAGGAAACAATTATTTAAATGTAAATTTGGCAAAATATGAGTGCGACTTTAAAAAAAAAATTCATTCTCACTCTAGATCTTAAACACTTAGCTTGGAAATGTAGTATTGTGTGGTTTAATCAAAATCTTTTTTTAATTAAAACAGTCATTTTCCATTTTTCATCTGCTTAGTTTGAAATAATTTTAAGGACTTTTGTCTATGCTGAAATTATCCATATTATCTAAAAAAACGTCCTTATTTTTGTAAATAATTATTTGAATTTGAAAAATTTGCATAAGTTTGTAATACAGATTATAAACTCAAACCTATTTCGTATATTTTTCCGGTTAAGATGTTCCTAATGTTAACGTTTATTTTAATGAACATGCAAAGAAAAAAGGCTCTTCCACATTGTCTTGGAAGGCTTTCTCTTATGTGTTATTGATCCAGATATCTTTTTATTCTAATCAGGTCTAAAGGAAATAAGATTTGTTGAAGATTTGTTAGAATATACATTAATAAATGTTTAGTTAAAATTATATAGGATAAGAAAGAACAACAACGCGAAATTGATTATTATTATTATTTAGCATTTAACGAATAAGTTGGTTCACGTGGAAAAATTAAATTCATGAGTTGTTCCTTGTTTTAATAGGAAGAATTGATCTATGCGTTTAGTATTGTGTGGCTTTCTTTGAGTTTCCAAATACCAACCGTCTTAAATTACGACACAAAAACCAGTATTCGTTCTTATTAAAAAATAAGAAAAACAATAAATTTTATGATGAATCCAGTTTTCCAGTAGTTAAACACAGAGCTGAAATTAAATTTTGAAATACGCTTTTAAACAAGATATCCTCAGGATGGCGTTATTTTATGATACTTTCTGTTGATTTTCTTTTTTAACTTGAATTATTTTTGAGTTACCCTTTCATTCTTTTGTCAAAATCTTAAACTTATTGTGTAGTTTTGAGAAAAAGATTTGAAAGTCAGTTTGTTCATACTAGAAATCTCTTATTTCAGTGAATTCAGAATCTCTAATTTAATTACAAAAATATGTTTTAACAAAACGGAACCAAATGTGATAGTATCATATAATAATCGATGACTGAGAAATTATATGAGGAATTTCTTCATCTTCTCTGATAATTTTCACAATCCTTTGAATGTTTCTAATTTGCGTATGGAGAGTTTATCCACTTTAACAAATACGAAACAAAGGGATTGTGTAATTAATTTAATTCTAATTATTCTAATTAATTAATATACAACATTGTAACTTGTTTTAGATTATATCAGATCGTATCGGGAAATCTCTGTTATGTAAAACACTGTGTGTTATTAGTTTCTATTAGAAAAAAATGGATTTCGTTTTGTTTTTTTTTAAATGACATATTTTTGTTTGTACGGAACAAGAAGACTGTTCTTGAAAGCAGTAACTTTTGATGGGAGAGGGTGCAGACCATTATCAAACTTTATAGGTGTAAAAGAGTTATGAGTGTAACCTATCGTGTGAGTTTTGAATAGGACAGGAAATTCCTTTTTTTTTCTCATCCCATATCACAGTGCAAGGGTTATTTTTAAGAGTTAAACGATTGTATTACATTTGATAAGGGATGGCTATCTATGCAACTGACGTTGAGGAAATATTTGATTTATCGGACCCAATGAATATCGATTCTAATGCAGAAATCGATAATGAAATTCTATCAAAACTGTTACATTTTCTAACGCTTTACATTGTTTGGAAACCGTGAAAGCATACCTCTCTCTCTTTTTGCAGGAACTTGTAAAGGATGCAGTATTTTCTTTTCTGCATAACGCAGTATTTCTCAAACTGTGAAGCGCGCCTCCCTTGGGGGGCACGATAACTCTACAAGGGGGCGCGAGCATATTGAAAAGTCGAAAACAAAAGGCCATTTAAAAAATTATTAATTTACTAAAAGTAAGCAAACAAAATATTTTCTGATATAATAAAATATATAATACACTTATAAATGTATCAGCACTGCACAATGTATATTTTAGTATTAATTTAACAATACCAAGTTAAGAACAAGTTTGAAAATTATCAGTCACCTCATGGGCCTGTATTAACACTTATCTTGATACTTTTTTTGTACGGCTTATAAATAATTCCTTAACTGCCGATTAAAAGTTTCGCGATTCGCTCCCCACCGCTTACCACGTAGACGAGCGTATTTTGATGGGTTTTCGAAGGAGAGAAAAGAAATAAAGTACTTCGGAAAGACGTATATATACGTCCGGAAAATTTGTACTTTGACTGAGGGAGACGTTTTTATACGTGGAGGGCACATAAGATGTTAAAGTCGAATTGTAGCTTTAGTGCCAAAGTATAGTATTATTGAATTTAATTCATTGTTATTGTATGGAGGGAGGCGCGATGAAAAATAAGATTGAATAGTGGGTTACGTGTATTGAAAGTTTGAGAAACACTGGCAGTTTTTCTGAAACTGTGGGGCACGCCCCCTTGGGGTGCGATAACTTTACGAAGGGGGAACGAGCATATTGAAAAGACAAAAACAAAATGTTATTTAAAAAATTATTAATTCACTGAAAGTCGGCAAACAAAATACTTTAATGATATAATAAAAATTGAAATCACATTTACACTGATACAATTGAAAATGTATCAGTACCGTGTACAATGTGTTTTATAAGTAATTTAATTATACTATTAAGTTAAGAACAAGGTTGATAATTATCCAGTGACCTCATGGGCTTGTATTAACACTCATCTTCATAATTTGTGCGTTCTATAATTAATCCCTTAACTGCCGATTTAAAGAAACGCGATTCTCTCCCCAATGACATCCGTTTCCATGTAAACGCGCGTATTTCGATGTTTTTTGTGTGGAGAGGGAAGAAAAGGGGAATAAATAAACAAATCCTCTGAAATAAGTCAATCCTTCCCAAACAATGTGGAGGTCATTTTATTGCATTTCAAAGCCTTCGGAATAATTTCCTGGATAGCAGTGCACAAAAAAAGATCGTACTTTGGATAGACGTATATATACGTCCAGAAAATTAATGCTTTGCCTGAGCGAGACGTTTATATGCGTCGGTGGCACTTAAAAGGTTAAAGTCGTATAGTAGCTTTAGCGTCAAAGTATAGCATTATTGAATTCAATACATAGTTAATATATGGAGGGGGCGCAATGAAAATTATGATTGAATATTGGGTGGTGAATTAAGAAAGTTTGAGAAGCGAATGTCTTACAGAGATCGTAAGGATTTGAATACTAATGTAAATATAAAAGTAAAAAGACAAATTTATTTTTTACCAAATTATCTACAAAATTTCAACTTCAGTGGTATTGTAAACTACCCTGAATTTAAATTCAATGTATAGTCATATTAAAGACATCTTACGTTTAAGGAAAAATGCAACTTTCATTGTTGGCATTTTCTTTCAGAATGTTCTTACGTACAAAAGTAGAAAATGTTCACTTTCGGCCTTACCAAATTTACACAGAAAACTTTGCGAAATAATTTTGCACTCGAGAAGAAATACCGGTTTATTCAAAATTAGTGTGTCCAATTTTAAAAGCATATAACTATTTAAGATGAACTTCTATCATTTTACTAGTGGTTTTATTCTAAAAATGAAACATTTAAACTACTAATCTAACCATTTTGTTTAGTGGGAGTAAGTTACAGTACTGAAATTAGTTCCTCAAACCCGGGACGAAATTGTACAGCTTTTGAAGGATGGTTTTTGAAAGTCTGTAAATAATAAAGCATATAAATTTCAAAGACATTTTTATATTGTATTACTCCCTAAACTATAAAAAGAAATAAATTTTGGCTTGCAATCAAAAGCTTCAGGGAAAAAATGTGAACAAAAAGAAGTCCTCAATGAAAAAAAAAGTTCAAATGAATTATCGACATAGAAAATTATTTGCCTCAAAAACCTATATCAAAGAAACTATAGATATAGAAATCGACAATTTATCATTAGAAAAAGGGCTATAAAAAAGTAAATTTTCTAGTCTGTCATCTAATGTTTGTTCAGACCGTAGAAAAATGAAGAAAATATTATTTGCCTCTGTATTTAATGTTACGCAAAGCTAGAAACAAGCATAGATAGCTTCTACTGAAGCAGCGTTTCACACACATTTGTCATTCACAGCTAGCAAAACGAAGATTCAACATATTTCAAGCGAAAAATGTCGCAAAGACACAGCTGTTTTGAAAAATGCAAGTTGGCTGTCATGTGTTATGGCATGGAGAGAAATATCATCTCAAGGCTTAACAAAACCATTTTTTGTTGAACCAAACTTTAAAATTCATGCTAAATACTATCAGAATAAACTTTTGAAACACTTGATCAAAACAAGTAAACGTCTTTACCCTCAAGGAAACTTTGTTCTCCACCAAGATTCTGCACTAAGTCTCTTATACTGCAAAATCAACCATAAAATGGCTGAAAGATTTAAAAATAAATTTTCTGTCTCCTGATAAATGACTATCACTATCCCCTCTCTGTGTTCCGTGCGATTATTATTTATGGAGATACGTAAAAAAACAATTAAATAGACACAAAGTAAGAGTATTTCAAAAAAGAGCTTCAAAAAGCAATTTAAGAGGGAGTTGGAGAATTACCCCAAAAATGTTCGAAAAAAACTCTTTTAGTTTAGCCGAAATGCTTACGAAAAGTGTACTGTGCTAGAGGAAACCACATTGAAAATTCCATGTAAATAACTTTACTCAATAAAAATTTATGATGCTCTGAAATTGATCACGCTATTTATAAATAAACCGGTACATAGAATGGCAATAGAATAAATCATACTAATAAATGAATCAAAAACAACTGCGAACCTCAAAATACGATTTATGCTGAACTTCTTTGAAAAAATAATTTCGATAAGAATGTTACCCTCTTTATCATACAACACTCAACAACACTGGACATTTTTTTAATAATTTTTTTAACTCTTATGTAATTTTTAAATTGCTAATGAATTTAAAGATTTAACTTTTAATCTTCTTATTCAAATTTAATCCAATCTATTCACGAGCGATAATTATAAGTCTACAGCGTATCATGTAGATGGTTTCCTATCATATTCCGTTCGCAATGCATTCAATGTTTTATCGATGAAATTGATTAACTTGTGCTGCATTATGAATACTTCAACATATTATTTCATTTACTCCGTTACAGCTACTTATTAATGAAGCAATCTTCGTGGCTATAAATAATTACGTGCTTCTCTAACCCTGTTGATATAATTACGTGGGTTCTTCATTTACATTTAGTAGGTTGTTGTACGTAGGCTTGTTATTTCCTTATTTTAAATAGGTGTACTTCATTGAAATTTAATTGATTTTTGTACATGAATGATAAATTAATCAATAAATGATGAATTATTCTACTTCTATTATATTGCTTTATTTAAATTAATCACCTTACAGGATTTTAAATTACTAATGGATGCAAATACTTGGGACTCATTTAAAAATACACACATGAACAAAAAAAAAATTATCACACCAAGAAATAATGGCGGGATCGTAACTAAACTTGGCATGAAGGTACATGTCGGAGAGATATCCAAACGATTAGAAATGCGACGTGATTGCGCATTGCATATAGCCGGTAGAGGGCGTTTAACGTCGTTCTCCGCGGAGTATAAAACAGGTAACCAAAGCTTGTTTGAGTGTGCTGAATCGTTTACAAAGAAAAGAGCTAAGATAGACATGCCATTACGCCGTTTTCTAAGACAATATGAGCAGCTGTCATGGTTTGAGAGGGGCGAATCATCAGCATGATGGAAGCTGTATGACCATCTAGGCTAGTAGCTAGTCAATCAGGCAGCTCTGATTGTGTTGTGAGGAGGTGTTGGGAACAATGGATCCGAGGATGTCATTTACGAAGATCGAATCAGGACACCCTCGACACGCAGTCGTTGAAGACCATCACATCGTAAGAAATGCATCCCATGCAATAACTGTTTCATCGGCCGTCTTCAGTTAGAATGCTTACCTTCACTAGGGTCCCCTATGTCTTCTCGAACAATACGAAGGCGCCTGGCTGAAGGCCATTTGGGATCTCGACACCCATTACGTGTGCTGCCCTTGACGCCCACCCATCGACGCCTCTGTTTGGAGTGGTGCCGCGCACGAGGAAACTACAGTGGAATGGAACCAGATCATCTTTAACGACGAATCCAGATTCAATCTCAGCAGTGATGACAATCGTGTTCGTATGTGGAGACCCCGTAGTGAACGCCTCAATCCTGTCTTTGCTTTACAGCGACACACCGCTCCCACAGCTGTTGTAATGGTATTTGATGTCATTGCCTACACTACATGTCAGCCCTATTATTGATCCGTGGCACCATCACAGCCCAGTGGTATGCCCATGACATCCTTCAAATACATGGTTGCCACTTATGCAACGGCTCCCAGGGGCCATTTTTCAACAAGACAATACTCGACCTCACACGACAAGGGTGTCACTAGACTGTCTCCACACTGTTACTACCTTCCTTGGCCTGCCTGATCCCCAGATTTTTGTCCAGTCGAGTATATTTGGGATCATATGGGAAGGCGAGTTGGACATCTCATGGCTTTGAACCAACTAGAGGCAAGGTTACAGCAAATATGGAATGAAATGTCTCAAAGCATCATACAGAACTTGCATGCCTCAATGCCCGATCGTATCGCATCGTGCATTCGTGCTAGAGGGGGTTCAGCAGGTTATTAACTCTTCTGTGCTTTTTCCTTTTTCTGTGAAATAAATGATTCTTTTTCTTTGATTTTCTAATCATTTACTTATATCAAAGTAGTCCTTATGTATGTAAAACTTCGTTTCATTTTGACGACTCCTTCTTATTGCGTTAAATTTTTTTGTTCATGAAGGTATTATATTTAAGGCACACAAAGTTACTTGGAATAAAAATTAAAAAAATGAATTAAAATGGTTGCGCAAATTTGTTAAAATTTTGCTTAATTTATCATTTTAACCCATTGTATTCCATAACTCTACTAAACAAAATACATCAATATGATAACGTGAATAACATATGAGAGGAAAAACAGTTTTCGAGTGTCAATGTGCATTGTCATAGGAAATACAAACCGTCCCTTACTTGGGAAATGGCAAAATACGCTATCAAAATCCACCATATTATTAGTAATGCAAGAAACTATAACAAACAAAATGGAGGACAAAATAGAGTTTGTGTTGTTTTTGTACTTCTATTGTGTGTAGAACGAAAAAAAAAAACAACATATGTCATGGACTCCAACATTGCATCTATACCCCTTCCTTCTTTTTTTGTTACAGTACGCTTATCTCTTCTATGCTTTAGTTGGCGAGTGAGTAACTGAATGAATATCAATGTCGCAGTGTTCAGCTACACGAGGGCTTTTGGCGACGGACCACGTAATTTTGAACCATGGTTAAGTGACTTGGACGATACCTGAGCTGGCATCGCCCTCTCCTAACTACCACATCATACCAACGGGAGGTCGTTTCAGCTCTCGACAGATTAACGTGCATCGCTGCCATACAGGGCGGGTCTTTAGTGGTACTGGGCTCAACTCATGACATGCTTGCCATGATCCGATACCTTGACCACTGGGCTATCGCAGCCCCCATGTTTTAGTTAGAACGATGAAGTGATTTCCTGGATCAAGTTGTGCATCTGTTCTAACCCATCCTCCCACAGTTTGTTTCGACGTTTCTACGTTGATCCTGTTCTCTTTGAGAGGTATAAAAGAACTATTCTCCGTCGAGCCTCCAAAAGTGTTAGATTCTCATCTGGGATAGCAATTTGGTATACACACCATCTGTTTACCACACAAATATCGATCATCAGGTGAACCATGACACCACCATTCCTATTTGAACTTATTCTTTGGACCTTATTCAACTATTTCTTTGACTTAGTCCATTCTGATACCGACATAGAAATGATGTTGTAATATCTTATTGTCCTATTATTGGGATGCATAAAATAATTTGATTTCGAACTTACCTCAGGAATTCTAGAATAACTGAATGTTACATCAAAAAAAATATATTTTTCTCGATTTTTATATAGCTCTTACGAGCAAGCTTACAATGCTGCCAAGGGTAAAATTAAAAAGCGCGCTAATTAATTCATTTCCGACAGTAAGCAAATTTTTGAAAAGGATTTTTTATTGATTTTGTAACTTTTAGAGTAGTCTCTAAGTACAATATTTATATATATAGGCACAGCAATAAAAACTAAAAGTTCTCCTATTTAGGTAGAAATAAATAAAATACAAGCGTTCCAAGAAAGGGACAGTAGTAAATTTTGGGTTAACGTACCTTTAAGGCAATAATAAATAAATGTATATTCAGGATTAGTTTGAGATGAATAAGTAAAAAGGTAATGATGTTCAGTATATTAGTTTGTATGTACATTTTATTTATACCTTTCAAATTAGAGAAAAAATAGCTTACTTAAAATAATCATATTTTGGTTTATGGCTGAAAGAACCACTTATGGACATGAAATTTAGCAAGGCAGTAGATAATTTTTGTTGCATAGTCTTAAAATATCACATTTCTCAAAGAAATTTTTTAAAGTACATTGAAATTTTTTATACTTTTATCTTTCTTAAACCTACAATAGACTTACAATGTAAAAAATTCAAAGAAAAAGGCAATTAGATAGTTCATTTTTATAAATCTAATAATACTTAATATTTGAACAAATTATCCTTTCAGAAGCATAAAATTTAAAAGAAAAAGATTTTCATCAAGTCTATCAATACTATACGTTTAAATTACATAGATTAAAACATTTTTTTTAAAGGAAAAAACTTATTACAAATGCATTAAGATAATTTTATTAAAACGTTATTAGAAATTATATACATTAAATATTTTAATAATGTATAAAATAAGTCTGCCATTGCACGTACGAAAAAAAAATCTTTTTTTTATGATTCTTTATTTCTCACAGAATAAGTTTTAACGATATGTTTTTCTTACTTCCTTATTACATTAGCTAGCGCTTAAAATAGCGAAAATTAGGTCAGAAACTATGGCAAAACAGAGTGGATGACAATTTCTTTATGAAAGAATTGTGCCTTTGTTTCCTTACGCTTCTCTTAATTTTATTATGAATATTTTTCATGAGAATTTTTTTTAAAGAAAAGAAAAGTTGTTATTAATCTTTAAGCCGTTAGAAGATACATCTTATGTCAGAAACCAATTAATCTATGATGTTACCTTAGCTTATGGACAATAAACATAATTCTGAACTAATGCAGAAAGGATTGAAGTCGATAAATATATTTCAAAAAAGAATACATATATATATATATATTGTGTATATATATGTATATATGTACATACATACATACATACATTCATACATATATATATATGTATGTATATATATATATATTTATATATATATATATATATATATATATATATATATATATATATATATATATATATATATATACAGACTTACATACCTGAGTTACATTGTTTAATATTAAGTATATTTCTTTATTATTACAAAATATTGATACAGTACAATTGAAAAGTTGTTTTGATCACATCCAGTAAATAAACTTAATAGTGATTATTATTTTTTATAAAAACGGTTCAATTTGCTCATTATATGCAATTGATGAATTCACAGAATTGCATGAGCAAGAAAGCAAGTCATTAAAGACATTGATTTAAGACTAATTAATCTAGAAGATAGAATTAAGAAATATGTAAATTTACAGAATGTCTCTATTATAATTGTATAATATTACAAATTTATAAAACAAAAAGACTCGACAAATGGAGTTACACGTTTTTAAATCTCGTTGATTTGTCTTTTATTTCAAAAAAAAAATGATAATGCAATTGAAAAAGTTGTTTTGATCCTGCCAGGTAAATAAACTTAGAAGTGGATAGTTATTTCTTTCAAAAACGGTTCAATTTGCTCATTAGGAGCTGACAATTGATGAATTCACAGAATTGCATGAGCAAGAGCAAGTCATTAAAGAGCTTGAGTCTTAAGACTAAGTGTAATCAGAAGATAGAATTAAGAAATAGTAAATTTTACAGAATGTCTCAGTTTAATTGTATAAGTGTTACAAATTTCTGAAAACATAGACTCGGACAATGAGCGCATTTTTTCCAACAAAACAAGGATTAAGAAATTTTTATGAAACTTTCTAGGTCAAAATAACTTCAGTTTGCATTTTTTGCATTTGTGTTATCTAAAATTGTACTAAGCATTTTTTTTTTCTAAATTATTATTTTCTTTCATCTTCAGCCCCCAAATAAAAATAGTTTATATATAGTTATAACTGAGAAATTGCCTGATTAAATTAGATTTTGTTTTACGTGTATTCATACCTTTTGGAAAAGCTCCCTGAAAAAAGGAAAAATTGGGATAAAAAATTGCCAATTAGTCCACATGACTCATTTTAAATGAAAAGAAAATAAACAGCTAAATTATTTTTATAATACTGTATTTTAACTTTAAAACAATACAATTCTTATGTATTTACATAATAAGAGACATTAATTGTAAAGTATTAAGGGGAATCAAAAAAGAGAAAGAAGGAGAGTAATGATTTTTAACTTTATATAATTTTTGAACTATAATTTTTGAATCAAACTGTGATTTTAAAAACATCCATTATAAAAATCGTAGTCAATACAACTCTACATAAACTTTGTACACAGTTCTAAAACTGGTATCTAGATACTTAAAATTTTATCATTTACTTTCACTGAGGTCTTAGTAAATAATACTTCCAACTCAGCATAATAATGAACATAACATAAGGAGTTTGGGAGTTTAATGTAAGTTTCAAGAATAATGCTTGAACTTCAAATATTTTTTGTATATTTAGATTTTACCCCGGGTTTTATTGTACGCATCAAGATATTTACTTAGAGTTTTTGATGGCTTTTCTTTATACTTACATATTTTTAACTTCTGCATTTCTTTAGCTCTATGAAAAGACTTTAGTAAGCAATATATATAGATTTATATTTCTGGATGTATATCTTGCAGATAAAATATTTTCTCTTACAGCTTCTGTGCTATGCTTTTTCAAGTTCTTGTCTAAACAATAAATTAAAATTAAGAAAAAAAAACTATCGTCTTGTAAGTGAAGTAAGATCTACTGAACTGGTAATGTTAAATTTTAATGTAAGCGCAAAATGAATTAAACTGCTGTTGAAAAAAAAATTATTTCTTATTTAATTTATCTCTAAAATGAATCTGTTGTTTGAGGTAGTGAACGGTATTACATTTATAAAATACTATTATCTGTCTATAATATTTATTTCTATATTTATACAACATATTACAAGTCTAAACAAAACTAAACAGTCCATAAGTGCCAAAGCATATTGTGCCCATCTCAGTTTTATTGAACTTGAGTACTGAGGTGCACAAGCAAATGTTACAGCCAGGTGGTCAATTTGACGCAAGACCTCCAGTGTTTAGTTCCCAAGCATGTTTGGTACATATTTCAAGTATAGTCTAGTTTTAAATATTTTTAGCGTTGTTATGTTATTGTTATGGTATTACATGACATGATACATAAAGAATTTACTATGGAAATAATGATTTGTAACGATATAATTTCATATAAATCTGATAGTACATTTACCTATGGATACATGTGAAATATCCAGAACTTCTCTCTTATACGAACTATATCACGGATATATTATTGTAAAATATAGTTTTTAATCGTATATATAATCCTCAATTTGCATTCTATCTAGCCTGAAATATAAAATACACCATCTAACATGAGAAAAATTCACGAAAACAGTACGTGTGTACATATTTGATAATATGTAAGGTACAAGAACCGATTATAAGTCTTTATATTTTTAATTGTAGGAAACATTTTTTTGTTAGTTACGTGTCTATCCATGATGTATCTTGCCTCGAAAATTCTGGAAGGGTAGCCTTACTTTTTACTTTAACTACTTTTTTTTCTAAAAAGGTTTATTTCATGGTGTTTATAAGAAATAAAGAGAATGTTACTGTGTGTTCTATTTTTCTTTTATGCTTTTGAAAATCTATATTAAGAGCGGCTTTCAAGCGAAAGGAGAGAGATACTTCCCTAAAGCATTCGGTACAACAGATAATATTTTCTGTCAACACCGAAATATTTGCTTTTCTTATCCACATAAAACTTCTTTTTTGCCAAGTTTCTAGTTTAAAAGCAAACTCGCTAAAGTTATATCATGGAAAATGGAAAAGATATAAAAAAAGTAAGGACACTATTACTGTGCTACTTTAATTGAAAAGATTAAAATTTTAACTTTCGAAATAGTCTTGCAATTACAAGGGATTTAAATTTCAAACAAAGCAACATTTTCCACTTACTATTTCTCTCTGTCTATTTCTCCCTCCATATGTCGGGCGTATTTGCGATCTTAGACCTTGGACCAAAGGTTTGTTAATTTATTTCTGTTCCAATAATAATTTGTCCTGTGCTGGCTTGCTGTTGGTTTACATGAAATCAATAGCATAATTTAATTATCTAATAATAATGACTTATTCAAACTCATATTTCATTTCCCTACTTCTCTGTAGTATAATCAAATCACAGGCGGTTGTCTGAAAACCATGTTTAACCCGCGATCACTCGCGCGAGGTGTTCTGTACACCCCAGCAACAAGAAAATCCTCCAAGGATTCTAAAAAGAATGCGCAGAACCCCAATTTTTTCTGTAGCTGCACATTTTAGGTCATTGAACCTTCAGGCCTGATGCAATCCCTCTTTCTCGAACGATTGGAATGTAATGACCTTTAAAAGTTTATCTGGGGTGCTGTGAACTCCCGCGAGAAATTGAGCATTTGTGTACAGTCTGCTCTGAATGTTTGGAAAATGATTAAAATATTATTTTTCTATACTTTCTACTATCATTATCTCATTAATTATAAAGTATATCTATTACTGGTATATACGTTTTATATACTGGTTTATGAAAAAGTATAAAATTATGTGTTTTAAAATGAAAATTTTGTATGTTTAGTTTAAATTAATGTTAGTCTCATTTGTATGTAATAAATTTAATAATTTTATTTGTATAATACAAAAAACATCTTGTACTTTATAAATATATATCATAATGCCTTGATTTTATTTTCATAATTAAATACATGTGTTAAAAGTTTGGGTGTTCTCTACACCCCGCGAGTAACGACGGTAGCAAAAACAGGCGCGAGTGACCGCGGGTTAAACCTGTAATTTTATTCCCTAAATCAAAGAGTTTACTATTGTACTACTCAGGCTGTCTTATGTTTAACTTATGTGTGTGTGTGTGTATGTGTGGATGATGCCAGGGGTGACCTTAGAAACAAAGACGTCTTCAGATTAATTATGCATCACTATTTACACATTATATATTTGCATCAGTGTTTCGTAAACGGTAAGGCATGACCCCCTTAAGTGCGTGATATCCCTATGTGGGTGATGCAAGCATATGGAAAAATTTAAATAAAAGATTTAAAATAAGCATTAATTTACTGAAAGGAAGTAATGTAAAATATATTCTGACATAATAAAAATTAAATACACATTTACACTGATATAACATACTTATAAATGTATCAGTACTGCCAATGTTTTTGATAGTTAATTTATCTCAATACATTTAAATCAAAATTAAAAATTACTCATTTCAGTTTTAGCGTCAAAGTATATTTTTATTGCATTCAATACATTTTTACAGTAGAAGGTGGGCGCGATGAAAATCATTGTCGAAAATTGGGTCGTAAATATTGAAAGTTTGAGAAGGACAGATTTACCCTTATATGCTTACGCATTGATATTTGCTGACATGTGACCCCATCGTTTATAATCATCTTTCTGTAGTTTCTAACCGACACTGGGTTTATTCGTCTTTCGTCGTATCATGGCGTTCTCCAATTTCGAGCGTCTTTCGACAGGCAGGCTCTAAAAGCTCTGTCAGTAACATCAGACATGTTCAGAGCAGAACAAATGTCTATCTTGTGACTTGGCAATAGCGGCCGGAATCACATATGTCTGAATGTATATAAATGTATTTACATATATGCATAAATCAATAAAGCAGCATTTCCATAAAAATTTAAAAACATTTCAGACCTTTAAAAAAAATAGAAAGGTATGATTTTCTATTTATTATACATCGCGATCAAGTTAAGCAACCACTATCATAAATATAAATACATGAAAAACGTACACATCGAATTGGAATACAAGAATAGTAAATTATTACTCATGATACTTATATTTAAAATCAGGTTCCAAAATATAGTCTATAGCAGCGTTTCTCGAATGGTGGGGAGAGCCCCTTGGGGGCCATGACAATTCTACAAGAGGGGCGCGAGCATATTGAAAAGTTGAAAACAAAAGAGAAAAGGGCTCAGTAAATTATTCATTTATTGAAAGTAAGCAAACAAAATACATACTGGCGTAATAAAAACTAAAATACACATTTACACTGATGTATTACACTTATAAATATATCAGTGCTACACAATATATTTTATAAGTAATTTAACAGTACTAATTTAAGAACAATTTTAAAAATTACCAGTGAACCCATGGGATTGTGTCATATATAAAATTATATACAAACATTAACACTTATCTTGATAATTTGTACGGTTTGTAATAAATCCCTTAAATGCCAATTAAAAGTTGAGCGATTCGCTTCCCAATGTCAATCGATTTCCACGTAAGTGCGCGTATGTGATGTATTGGGGGAAGGAATAAAGAAGCAAATATAATCTGAAATAAGTAAATCCTACGTGAAAAATGTCAAGGTTATTTTATTGCATTCTAAAGCCTTCGGAATAATGTTATGGATAGCAGTGCACAAAAAAGATCGTTCTTCAGAAAGACGTATATATGCGTTAAGGGAAATTTACGCTTTGGCTGAGTGAGACGTTTATAAACCCCGTAGGTACTTAAGAGGTTAAAGTAGTATCGTAGTTTTAGCATCAAAGTATAGTATTATTGAATTCAATGCATTGTTATTGTATGAGGGGGCGCGATGAAAATTATGATTGAAGTTAGGGTCGCGAATATAGAAACTTTGAGAAGCACTGATCTACAGCTTTATAAAATTCTTAGTAAAATAAATTAACAGTAATATCAATTATTAAGTAAATTAGGTTCAGCAATTCTTAAAAACTCTGAATATATTAATCGAAAACTGGATGAAAAAACTGCATTTTAAGTAAAAGAGAGGGAAAATAATATAAAAAAGTTTCTGTGGTTTTTAAAATTTTTCGAGACAAGGATTGTAGAAATATAGATTTTAGATAAAGACATATAAAAGATATAGCTTTATTTCTTTTTTAAAAAGGTATGCATGTAAAAAAACTGGACTTTTAGGAATGATAGCCCATTTTTAAAAATAATGTTTAACATATGTGGAAAAGGCTTCAGAATATTTAAAAACTTTAAAGTGTCACTTAAATTGTGAGTTATTGAAAGCAAATAAATTCCTTTTCAGCAAATATAATTTGGGAAAGAAGAATTTTTATGCATAAATATAATGGGGAATGAAAGTCACTCTCTCTCTCTCTGGTGTGAGGATCTTTAAAAGAAAAACGTTATAAAATGATATAAATGTTTCAAGACATAAGCGTCATAAGCTGTTAATGGAATGAGAATAGATGCTAGTGTTTTAAAGATATATTTTGGTAAAGGTTAAAGTAAGTTTTATCTAACAAAGAAGCTTAAAATTGCTACAGGGAAAGAAACTGTTCAGGAATTGTTTTTCCCACATCTGTCAAGCTATATCCTTGGTGTATTCCTAAAGTATGCTTACTTCTCTTTTTTTTCACAATTGGATTTGTTTCTTTCCCAATATCTGTTTTTAAATAATTATTGATTCTTTTCTTATTAAATTTGCTTAAGTAACTTTAACTATATTTTTATATATTGAATCCGTGTATTCAGCTTCATCATTATTTGGAATTAATCATTATTTTAATGAAAATTATTTCTTTTGACTTGTGCCGCATTTTCAATTTAATTCTATTTCTGAATTAAAATAAATTTCCAGAATGATATCTTAAAATTTTTTTAAACACTAAGAGTAATAAATAATTTTAAAATAACTGAAGAAACTCATTGAATCTTTTCGCGAATCCTCCCCGCGTTTACCCCTCGTGACAAACTTGAACTTACCACTTTTAACTGAATCTACACTACTGGACATTAAAATTACTACACCAGGAAGAAACTAAAATAACGAAGTGATATTTATTAGACAAATATATTATAATGAAAAAAAAGTGATTAAATTTTCAAGAAATTTGAGTGCATATATCCTTAGAAATCAGCACCCAGAACAACCACCTCTAGTAGTAATAACAGCAGTTGTACGCCTGGGCATTGAGTCAAACAGATATTGGATGGCATTTACAGGTATAGATGCTCATGCAGCTTCAACACTGTGCCACAGCTCATCAATCATAATGACTGGCATAAGGTGACGAGCCAGTCACTCAACAATCATGGACCAGACGTTTTCTATTGGCAAGAGATCTGGTGAACGTGCAGATCAAAGCAACGGCCGAGCATTTTATGTATCAAGAAACGTTCGTATAATACCGGCAATATGCGGTCGTGTATTATCCTGCTAAAACGTAGGGTTTCTCAGGGCTCGAAAAAAGAGTAAGCCGTAAGGGTTGTAGCACACCAGAAATACAATGTGCACTGTTCAAAGTGCTTTCAGTGTGAACAAGAGATGACCAGTCATGTATCCAATAGCACCCCATACCATCATGCCAGGTTATGGGCCCGTATGACGATGACGAATGCAAGCTGGCAATGTCGTCCACACGATACCGCCAAACACGGATGCGATATTTTGATGCTGTAAATAGAACCTGGATTCATCTGAAAAAATGCGGTCTAGCCATTCGTGTGCCCAGATTCGTCGTTGATCACACCTTTGTTGAAGCTTCTGTCTGTGATGCAGCTTCAAAGGTAGCCGAAGCCATGGTCTCCGAGCTGAGAGTCCATGCCGCAACAAACGTCATTTCTGCTTCTTACACGAGACATCACGACCACTTTTCTCCAAGAAACAACATTCAAATGCAATTTAAGTATGAGAAAACGGCTGAACAATTTCCTCTTTAAAACATATTGTATTTGTCGCTACCGCCGCTGCTTTACCTGAATGGACTGAAAAACTAATCATTTGCAAATCACATGACCTTCTTCCTGTCGTTTAAATTTCACGTCCATAGCATGTCGCATTTTTGATGTAGCAATTTTAATGGTTAGTGGTGTAATTTCATTTCATTTAATGAATACAACTATTGCTTCGTTGCTGGTGTGTGGCAACTGACTTCAACTATTGTGAAAAATTATGTAAACTCGACAGTTGCTTTATCATTTTTCAATAAAATTATTTGTTCTGCTTAATTGGCTTACTATAAACTACGTGTGTGTTTTTTTCTTACCATAAATTTATTATAGCAAACATCTACACTCTTAACATCGCTCTCGATACATGAAAAGAAGGCAGGCTTGATTATTTGTATTATTTGAAGTAATGCCAAAAAATTTGAATTTGCATAATTAAGTGGCATCCCTGTCACTTGCGTAATTATTTTAATTACTAAGCGAACTATGATGACACATGTCGTATTCTGCTTTCATACGTGTGCTTGTAAACTGATCTCAGTTTAATTTATTATTAGAAACTAAGAGCTAGAGCATATCTAGGTGTCTTTACCCGGAAGCAGGGGGCGCACTCGATACTAACGTTAATGGTTGCCTGGGGTAACTGAGTCACCCCAATCCTTTTTTATACCTATTTTTATTGTAATAACTTTAGGTTGATATTAGGTAGATAACTTTAGGTCATTTTTTTTAGGTAGTTTAAAATTTTTAACAAAACATTTACTCATTCCTTTTCTAAAATTTTTTTCCTTTTATCAAAATTAATATGCTTTGCGCAGGTTTCTTCCTTTTCGAAAAAATTAAAAAGGAATAAGGGTGCCCATTTCTTTCTTTATATTCAAGTTATTTACATTAACAAACAATAATAAGCCGTACAAAATAGCAATCAAAACCCCGGGTTGGTAGCCTTTCATAGAAAATTTTTGGGGAACAAAAGTGGTCGCGCAGAGAACTCGTCAAAAAAATACCGTTTTAAAAAAAAAAAAAAGAGGGAGATATGTGAGAAATACATTTTAGTTTTCATGAGAACTGTCATATAGGCTAATATGTCAAGGTCTATCATTGGTAACAATTAAACAGTTTTCCCAAAATTTTCGAACCGTTGGCCGGGGGGATTCGGGGCCCCCCATTGCCCCGATTAACAACATTTTTACACAATTGTATTTTTTATGTAGAAATAAATATGATGGAACGTTCACAAGCCAGTATTATTCTAAATTATAAAAATTGATGAAATGCAATTTCTATATAAGCTACAATTTTAAGCAATTTGTATATTTTAAACGTTACGAGTTTCCGCTTTAATAAACTATATACCCAGAACTTATATATGTATGTTAAGTGGCAAAAAAGAAATAGCAGAAATCAAGATCTTTATCTATAAGAATTCATATGGTTTTCAGCTTCAGAAGCGAAGTATCAACTTGAAGTAAATAGAATAATTAAGTAGCTTTTTAAAATGAAAATGGTAATAATATACAAATAGTAAAAAGTAATTCATAACATTTAAATTTACTCATATTAAAGAAGTTAAACTAGATTAACAACCCCTTAGACAGCTTATTCTCTTCAGAAATGAGTACACTTGAAGAAATCTCACCCTTGCGAAACTTTTGAAAACTAAAATATAACTATAATAAATTAGAAGAGGTACTTCATTTCTACTACTCTCAAATTTGATAAACAAATTTTTCAATGATTACAACTTTTCAAGAAGAAATAAAATCACTGAGTTGAAATAAAATCATATTTACAAAATTATATGTATAAGTATTTAAAAATTAAAATAAATATTCTGCCTTATTGGGTATATAGTAGAAATAATGGATATGGGTGTATTTTTGTGAAGCAAAACTAATTATTCTTTAACTCATTTTTATTTTCTGTGAAAGAAAACATGTAACATTAAAACACACTATCTATTCCAACTTGATGTTCTCAATTATAATGAATCTTTAATCCAGAAATATTAAATTTACTTTTAGTTTAACTGAAATTATGCAAACATAGAAATACATTGTTCATTTTTAATTCGGAAAATAAATAGATTTATTTATAATAATATATATCTATAAAAGCCAATTGTTTAAGACTGAAAGAATGGTTACGTATATGCAAAATATCTTTGATACCAATATTTAATCTCCTTCATACAATTTCTGTAGCTTTATATGTAGCCATCTGAGAGTCATTTGGAATAGAATTTAGAGTTTTTGAAGAATAATTAGTATTAATAGAATTTATTTCACAGTTTTATTAATAAGATCGAAATATCGATTGCTTGTAAATTATGTTATTAACATTTTATTCAGAATTCCTATTATTATCTTTTATATGGAAAACAAAGTATTCTCCAAGAGTCGTTGATAGGATTTCTGAAATACATTGAGTGCCATTGAAAATGCAACACCATGAAAAGTGGTCAGAAATTGAAGAAATTCTGCAAACAGAGAGGAAGGAATCAACGAACAATAAGTAACCTTTATTTCGAAATGATACTCGTGACATACAGTTCGAGTAATCTCAGTTAAGTAGGTTATAGGGTGACCGAGGATGGCGATGCACAAATCTGCATATTTGAGTACTGAGTCAGAAAATGAGAGTATGGAGGACATCCTGAAGGGTGGATCTCTAATCCTTGTCAACCCTTCCCCACAGTTCGTTTCCCGAACACGGTGATAGTAGAACACCGGACGCCCAAATTTAATCTAAAAGTTTTAATGTGAAAATTAGGGCATTTGGGGCTGAAAGACTGTTTTATCAAAAGACGTGATGCGCATAATGAAAAGCCGAGCGTTATACTGCTGGTGAAAAACATTTATTTTGCCCCTACTTCAGAAAAGAGAATTTTAGCGTTCTCAGAACATTATTCATGCGTCAATGATCCAGCATAGATTCCTAAACTTGAAATAGAAGGGATTTGTTATGTTGCGTGATAGTACTCTCAAAATCAGGATGCTGCATTCTATGCCTCATCTGTGAAACACCCCTTCACGTTGGATGGGCCCGTTCCCACCAAATTTCGTACAGGGGGTTTTAAATTTATAGATGGGAACCCTAATTATGGAGCACCCCCCAAAGCCGTTTGTAAAGTTAATCAGTCTTCTTAATGCAGCTCAAAATTAAGTTCCCCCGGGGGGGTGCGAGCATATCAAAAAGCGAAAAAAAAAAGATTATTTTAAAAGTTTTTAATTTATTTAACCCAAGTAAAAAAAAAAATTTTTCTGACATAAAAAAAAAATACACTTTTACTCTCATATACTATATTTAAACGAGTAAGTATATCAGTAGGGACAATTTTTGATATAAGTATCAATAATAATTTAAGAACAAGTTTAATAATTTTAGTGATTTCTTTTCGATAGGAATCTACACGAAAAAAAAAGCATAAAAATTTAAATGATAATTAGTACGTTTATAATTAAATGTTTGGTTTTTAAAGTAAAGTATTTGCATTTTTACTGCATCAAACATTTTTTGTATGGGGGGGGGAAAAAAAATTTTGATTTAATATTGGGTCACGAATATCGAAAGTTTGATAAGCACTGTCTTAATGTCCATAAGTGCTGACCCCAGAACAAAATCGAAGGGGGAAGGGGATACGGAACCAAAGGGGGTCCGGAAAAAATTCAAAATGGTAAACATAACGGGGGGCGGTCGGTACTTTTTCGGATGTCGATCCAGGTGACGTTTACGCAGACCCTCAAACGCAATTTTCTTGTCCGCCATTTTAATACATTGGTTAAAGGACGGGTTTAAATTGATTTTTTAGCATATCTTTCTCGTAAACCCGTTGGTAAAAATTCCCCTTTTGTTCTAACGCTTAATTTCACAGCCTGGTATTTTATGTTACACTTGTCTTCTGAGACAAGGAAAATTTCACATTGATTTCCCTATCAGAAATAACTGCCCAAAAAATTCCCTTTTTACCCCCTTTCCTTTTTTCTCGGGGTTTTTGGGAAAACTGGATTTCCAATATTTGCAGTGCTCGGGGGAAAGGGGAAATTTTTTAAATTTTGCTCAATTTTTTACCACGCGTATTTGTTTTAGTGTCTATATATTAATATAAGATAAAATATTTATACTATAAATATTTTCTTTTAATAGGTAAAGTTTTACATTAAAGTTATATAAACATTTACAAGCATCTTATAAAAGTAAAATGCAATACATATGTTAAGAATTTTATAAATACGGTAAGTAATTTTGAACTTTTGGCAATTTTTTGTATTGCACTTGCAGATATTTCTAAGTTTCCTCAGCAACTTCTTAAACCATAGAAATAAAAATTGCAATGATGGAATTGTGTTGAGTCATAATTTTCTTTCTCATATTATGAAAGCGACAAATGATTTTTCAATCATAATTTATTTTCCCTCCTCGAACTTGAAAAATCTTTTCTTTAGTGTTTTTTTTATCATTCTTATAATAAGGAATCCAGTTGTAAATAAACAGTTTAGAAATGTAGAGGAATAAATAATATAAATGAAATTAAATTCACATACAAAAATGAGCCAAAATAAGAACTCTGACTTAAAAGATTCAGAACAAACTTTCTAAAGCAATGGCAATACAGTGTTATATATATATATATATATATATATAGATTGGGGCCCCGTATCATTGATACGACAGATACGGCCAAAGCTACGATTACCAAAGGTTTTTCCAAAAATATTTTAAAGCAAACTTTTGAAAAATTTTTCTTACTATGCAATTAACTTTCAGAAAATGTTTAAGGAATATTTGTTACAATTTCTAACTTCTTACCAAAACTTAAGACATCATCAAACAATAAATTGGAATTTCTTTGTATAGAATGGTAGTTAATCTGAAAGAGTTTATGAGATAAAAATACTGTACGGATGGAACAGTGATCACAATGCTCTTTTTCAAACTGAGACTATTCATTTCTCTTTTTTTAATGGTTGTGTAAAAACAGAACTAAAAGAACATGAAATCGAATGACGGAGTTGCAGACTATTACATACAAAAGTACTGTCATTAAACTAAAAAGCATTTATCTTCATACTTAGAAAAACTGAAGGCAGATGGAAAGTCTCTCAGTAACTAATGACATACAAGCATGTTTATCAAGAAATATATCTGTTTCAAGTAATTTAGAGGAATATTTTAGTTACAAAAGACTAGCAAATGCATTTACGTTATTAGTTAAGATTTTGTTTCATCAAAATGTTTCTACCTAGGCAGTTATTTTTAATGAGCTGAGAATAAAAAGAAAAATTTGATGGAAAGAAAAGAAATAAAAAATAGAGTATAAGAAATCAGCTAGAAATTAAGACTAACTAGATATGCTATAGTTTTTATGCACACATCAAATTATACTCTTTAATTAATAATTAACGTGTGGTAGTTCTTTAATGTAAAAATATTCAATGTCAAATGATTTGACTCCAAAAACCTAACTGCTAATGTCAATTGAATGATTAAACGTTTAATAGTAATTGACTAATTATGTATTTTTATTTATTAAACAAATGAAAAATTAAGGCTAGATCTAGAAAATCACATCCATATTAAAGTTAACATCACTTATCTCCCAGGAAAAAAATTTAACATAATTTATTTGTACATTTATAATAGATTTCATGTTAGTTATCATTATATATATAATAATCAGTATATCGCCAAAAATATATAAAACATGAAATTTATTAAAATAGTTTTTCTTTATGTATATTACAACAGGGGTTCAAATAAATACTGAAGAAACTCGTAAGAAACATATAGTAAAAATGTTGTAATAATACTTATGTTTAAATAACTTGCCAGTTATTAAAGGAAAGTTGAGCATATTTTAAAGAGTATTCGTACAACAATCACCTTTTGTGGCATCAATAAAATTTAATTCACTTTTTTCCAATTATAATTTTGATCAGAGTGCTATACGAAAGATTTTCGATAAAAATTGCTTACCTTTTTCTTCATTCAAACGTAAAAAAGGGAATGATACGCATTAGAAAAAAGTAATGATAAAAAAACCCGAATAAATAAAAACATAAATAAAATACTATTATTTTGGAAAAAGCTCGGCGTTTCATTGCGATCCTTTGAGAAAGATTGTGATGCATCGAATGGATATTCTTGATTAGAAGTCTTCTGACACTATTCATACAAACAATACACATTTATTACAAGATTTTGCTTCCTTTGTTATTGTCGCAAATAAAATCATTGCTAGTGATATTTTCCTTCTCTAATCCCCATAGTAGAAGAGTCCTCTTGCAGAAAATATTGAACTTTGGGGGAATCCAGTAGAATTTCAGTAAGATCCCTTTTGATGCTTAGATTATCTTTTTCCCATCCCCTCAAAATGTCCTTTAGGAGTTGTGTGGAGTTAGGAGTTTAAGTGTTTTTTATATAAAAAAGTTGAAAAGACGTGTGATTACATGTTTATAACATATTGAATTTCTTTTAAAAATCAATTTTATTCTTTATTTTTCTAATATTATTGGGCTAGAAATTATAATAAACAAGTAATATAAAAAATTAATGTCAATTCCAACTTAAGTCAACAAAGAAATATTTTTTTTCGTTTATTTAAATAAATTAATGAATTAGTATTTGAAAACAAAACTGTATTAATATCAAGTGTCATCCACAACAAGTTTAAAAAAATGTATTTGAAGACGATAAAATTCGTCGAAAAAAATACTGGTACCATCTGTTGCAGGAAATTCTAAATACGTCAGAAATAACACTGATTAATTTTAAAATTAAAAACTAAATTTAATTAATGAATTAACATTTAAAAAGACTGCATTGACATCAAGTGTCATCCACAACAAGTTTAAAAATACATTTGAACTTCAGGGAATGAATTAAAAGTATTTTATTAATGGTTGAAAATTTGAACAAGATATATTATAAAAATAATTAAATATAGGGACAGAAGTAAACTAATAGTAGGATCTGAAAAAAGAAGTTCAGATTTCTTCTTTATTGTAAAAACTAAAATGATTTTTTTAAAAAATATATAAACCCCTGAAAATACTATGGCACAGCACAGTAATCTACTTACTTAGAAGCATATTAAAAATTCAAAATTCTAAAAGTAATTTTAAAAATAAAATCGATAATAACCTAAAGTAACACACAAACGAAGTGTACAAAACTCCCTATTAACTTTCAAAACGATGGTGACCGCAGCTTACGATTTAAGGATATAGTTGTTCATAAGCATTTTTCAATAAAAGCAGCAGTATATTAGAAAATATGAGAATAATATAAAAATTACAAATTATTTTTTGAAAGAGAAAGTGTAGATATTAGAATTAAAAAAACTCCCTAAATTCAAGTGAGTAATGGAATATTAACATCACATTATTCAGTTAGTCGAGGGCTTTTGGTGACGTAATTTTGAACCATGGTCAAGAGAAGAGGACGACACCTGAGCTGGCACCCCTCTCCTTTCCACACCAAGCGAATGAGAGGACGAATAAGCCTCGACATATTTAACGTGCATCGGTTTTTTCTGCACGGCGGGTCTTCAGAGGTACAAAGCAAAGCTACAACTCCTTACATACCCGTTATACGTCCGTTACCTTGACCACTTGGCTACCGTGGCCTCTTTAAATTCGAAATAATATCTATTAAGTTAGCTGAAGGTGTCATTTATGATAAAGTAGAAGAATCAATAGATAAATATTAGAATGCAAAATAAGACTTTATATCAAAGGAATAGTATAGAAAGTTTATTATTATTAGTATTTATTGTTTATTATTATTACATATAGAAAGACACATGACTGGATGATTTCGTGTCGTGGATTAATGTTAGCGGTGAATAGATACCGTATACGATGGCATCCCATATCATAACATCAGCGGTGGAGTAGGAATAAAAGTAGGATTGAGGTGTTCATCATAATACTACATGCGTACATTGCAGTCATGAATACTTAAATTGAATCTCGATTCCTCACTGAAGACTTCTTCGTTCCATTCGGCTGCATTCTTTCCTACCAAATACTGGACACCGTATTCACCGTTAACTGGACAGACAGTCAAAAGAAGAAAACCGGGGTTCCATATACGTTCATTTTCCCTGCGCAGGTTCAATCTCACATTATTGCTGTTGTTTCTTATCCCTCTTGAACGACAGAAACATCTAGATCTAGTCCATGAACCTGTGTGTTTTTAAATAATGAAGAACTGTTGCAGGATTTGAGAGCAGGTGTCTCTATGGCAATAAATACAAGTCGAAATGTGGGCAGGAACGGTTTGGATCAAATCGCAAATCGGATAAGGAGATTAAACCTTAAGACCCGCCACATGCCGTTGAGCTCGAACATGTCCACTGTGAAGCTTGACAAGCATCGTTCATCTCACCTACTGATTGTCCCTTCGAAGCAGCACCAAGACGATTTCTTTCATACCACTCATGTACGGCATCCTGCCTTCAAGAGGAACTGATATGTTGTTTAACCCGGGTAGCAATTTCTGAAAAAGTAAGGTAGTCACCATGTGTAGAATCCTTATGACTGCTACTACGGGCCAAACCATCTGCAATCTCATTTCCGCAGACATTCACGTAAGATGGTATCCACTGTGAAAAAAGATCTTAACATTAACACTCAAGCAATTTAAAAAACCAGGACAATTCTCGCCTACATTCATTTCACTGTCAAAGGTTCATTCTCTAAACATGGTACATGATATTAAGTTTTGACCGTGCTCACAAAGCTGGGTTAACCACTGTAGCACAGTATGCCATTCTTTCTACGTTGTTGTATGTTTGGATAGATTTTAGTTCTTCCGATGGATGAAATTAAGAAAACTTTATTTTGATTACTCAAACCAGTTAGAAAAATTAGAATCGAGAACAGAGAGGAAAGTAAAAAGAGGAAACGATAGATTTGTAGCAATCACCAATTTAAAAATTAAACAATTCAGTCAATGCTATGGAGTCTGTGTTGATCAATGAGTTTTTATCAGTAACCGACACTCGAAGCTGTTAACAAAAGTAATGCTAAAATAATGCTTTTAACCAGCTTTTCTGCACCTCGGTTTCTAAACTCAGGGTTTTATACTATTTTCAATGGTGAATACAGTGGTATATGAGCAAATATAACCTAAACTTATAAGATACAGCCTACTAATATTAAGATGTAAATTTTTTTGTAAATTTAATTGCATAGTTTCTTCACGTAACAAGGATATGGATCTGCAATAGATCCTCCATCCCCTACCTGATAAGTATTTTGGTGCTGACAAGTGGAAAACCTGAGTGGGAAAAACAAAGTTCACTGAGTTTGGTAGGGTAATGCAGGTGAATGACGTCACAGTCTGGGGGTAGTAGTTCTTCTGATTTCGGTGGGTGAGTGAGTGAGTGAATATTAACGTCGCACTGTTCAGCTACACGAGGGCTTTTGGCGACGGACCACGTAATTTTGAACCATGGTCAAGTGACGTGGACGACACCTGAACTGGCACCCCCCTCTCCTAACTACCACACCACACCACTGATTTCGGTGGGAAAAAAGTTCTGAGAATTTTGACAGTCAACTGGGAGCTGTAGTGTAAACACTGTCATTAGTTGATAGCAATAAGTGAGAAAGCTCTCTAATGGCTTCCCTGAAGTTGGGGAAATTGAAATATAATTGCATAGTTGAAATGTATTGCTTTTTATAAGATTTTAAATGAAAACGCATATTTACGATGCGTGTACTATATTGAGAGTCAAGATTTTTTTATTTTTATTCAATGCTTTGTCGTTTCAAGAAGAGAATGGTGCCCACTCGTCGAGGTATTCACTGACATCCAAATGATGGTTTCTTTTTTAAGAAAGAAGAATCATTTTAGATCCCGAGAAACGTGATTGGCATTCGCCTTTTTTTTAGCAGCCATTCACCAAAAGACGAAGAACAAGAATAAGCACGTTTCTATGTCTTTCCAAGAAACTGGGTTTCGATGTAGTTTTTATATCTTTCTTTCAACAGATAGTAAAATAGCAGACGTGAGCGTAATATTTTTTGCGATCAGATTCTATTTTTTCAGCCATTTGTTCTTTGTAAATGACGAGGAATTTTTATTCCAACTATATTGTGGTTGCTGAGGCTTTCAATTTATTTGCGCGTATCTGTATTCATTTACTAGAATGTCATGTATGTACATTTTGAATATTTGAAATGGAAAAGAAATATAATACGCAAGTGAAGTAGTGTAGCATATCAGATATTTAATTTTATAAGACACGTTCCCTTTTTCTAAATAAAATTCCGCACAAAGAAATTTCTTAAAGCACAAATCTCTCGTCATTTCTATATTATTAACTGTCTGATATAATTGTAACTGAGTTTAATTTAAATGTGAATGAGTTTGAATTAATTAGTCTTTAAATTTGAGCGAGCAGACATTGGCATCTGCTTTCTTTGCCGAGCTGGCAAGTGACTCATTAAGTAAATATTCACTCGGCGAAAAGGGTGCGCACTATTGTCCATCTTTTTACCATTCGTTACAATATTAAAATATATAGTTTATTCAATAGATTAATCATGTTAAATGCATATGTTTAAATTTTCTCCATTTTACTTTTCATACTTGCACATGTGGTCCTTTAGCTCAGTAATAAGAAAAAAATGAATGTTTTGAATAGATTTTGATTACTAAAAAGTATTTGGAATGCTGCTAACATGACTAATGGCACAGTTTCTTCAATCAATTTATTGATACCATGGTAAGAATAATCATAAGATCATTTATGGTATCACTGGTAGAGATTGATGTAATTGTTTTTTAATGGTTTTGAATTTAAAACAGCAAGATTCATTAATTGATATAACAGTTCATTTCTTTCCAAAAGGATTTATCTTAGAAAGATGTTATACCGCTGGTGAAGTATGCAAATATTCCTGAAAGACAGATAGAATTGATAGCTTTTAAAGATAGCAGTGAGTTATAATCTCACGCAATTAAAATTTTACATTTTATGCGCTTAATTGATTTTTTTATTTATACAAATACCAAAAAGCAACACTTGAAAAGTTCAATTAGAATTAATGAAAGCTAAACACAGAAAGCTACAAATATAGAGAGTATATATATATAGATAGTAGTATACATATAGATAGAAAGCAGCAGATATGTAGATGGTAGGATATGTATCTATGCATAGATATATAAATATAAAATGCTTTTCTGCCATCTGAAAACTCCCTTTTCAGATGGCAGAAAATAATTTGTGCTAATCTCCTTTCAGCATGAATCTAACATCATTTTAATTTATAAATAAAAAATTATTTTATGGTCTACAACAGTGAATGAAATTCTAAATACTTAAAGAAAACAATCATTACTATCTATCAGGTGTGTTATACATGTGAATTACGGATAAATCTGTAATCTTTTCAATATTAAAAATGAGAAACGATTAACATTTTGAGAATGTTACAAATTTTAAAACATGGAACGATGGTAGTTTAAAACAGCAAAAGATTTTCGTTGAAGATTATTCTATGTCCTATTCACTTTTTCGAACGATTATTTTTCCGATATCTGATGTATAAACATTTATCAGGAAAAATATTTTAACTTTTTTCGAACAACATTGATACTAAATATTTAATGCACTTTCAGAAGTATGTCAGCATTAGAGATATCTACAAATAGGGGTAATATAACACACATTAACTATTGTGACACCATGAGACAAAAAAATTTGTCACAAATATTCAGCTTTTAAACTTTCGCTTTATTAACTACATTCACTTGGTTAAAGAGAAATTGATGAACAGAATAATTTATCTGTTTTTCAACATATCACTATAGAATAAGCGACATAGTATTTAGTGTTGTTACTTTGATAGAGGCTCGAGGATTTTATGCAAATCAGTCGCAAAGAGCAAGACAGATTTCTAAGAGTGGGGGAAATTTATTGTCGAGAAAACAATCTTTTAAATACAGGATTCAGCAACAACATTCGCAGAATACATATCAGAAGGTCTTCACACATTCTACAGCGCTCAGTTACAAGTATCAGTGTCTGAAATACAGGCTTGTAAAATCTTATTCACAAGTACATCTCGTCCTATTCAACAACTGAGCTAAATACTAGTCATCTCTTCGCGGTCAAGACAAGATTACTAATCACTAGTCAAAACAATATTTGCTCAGTTTCGGCCATCATCTCCCATTTAGAGGTTTCGCGGTTCCTTCAAGAAAGATCCGCTTTCGTCATAGATCGTGAAATGAGTGGATTTCTCCACCAATTTCCAGTAAAATCCACGATCACAAACTCATCTAAAATAGTAGCTAACATGGTCACTAAGTCTCCGTAGACAAAAATGTTGTCAACATGGCACTATTGCCAAGTTCCCACTGATATGCCATTATAAAGTAAGGGACGGCGTTGCTTGTGAATTTTACAATTTTAACAAGAGTAATATAAATGCCTTACACATCCAAATTATTTACACTACTTTACACAAAATTCGTAACAGTATTATCAATTATAATACAAAATACATTAAGATTTAATGGTATCATTAGAAGCAAATTAAATTCTGTTAAGCAAAAAAGTCTAATTTCAAAATCTATAACTCTTTGATATGCTCTACAATATTCATTCAAAACAGATGTCTCTGAAAGAAAGCAAATTACTTCTATTAAGAGGACCGTTATTTATGCATAAATTCTATCCAATTAACCTTATTAAAAATCATAAAGTATTAGTTTAAAAGTTAGTTTAATATGCCTTAAAATCCAACACTAAGCTATTTAACCTGTCAGGTTTTAAGCATTTAATGGCATTGTAAACAGTAATTTCAGCTCATGAACACGCACCGTAATTTCAGCTTGCATACTGGTACTTAAGTATGTCCGGCAATTTCAAAGCATTTCAAACAATTGTGCCATGTATTTCATTGCCTTATGCTGTAATATTTTAATGGCGAAGCATGTAACCTTTGAATGAAGTGGTTGTATCTTTATAATAGGCTCTCCTATTTCCTTTAACTAGGAGGTATGTTTTGATTTGTTTTCTTTAAAAGTAGTAAATGGAGATTTTTTTTATACTAAAATTTAATTAAGTTTATTTTACTTTATTTAGAAAGTTTATCAAAGATAGACAAAATGATGTAATAGTTAAAAGAGAAATTGTGTAACAAATATTCTTTAATGAATGTCAAACAGAAAATTAATTGAATGTCCAAGAGTTATTTTTTAAATATTTTTCTGATATCTCTTCAATAACACTCTGAAAAAAGTCAATGACTTTTAATTTAATGGAATGCAAGGAAATCCTAATGAACAATTTATAGATTTAGGCTTTGTGATGAAATCAATTCAAAATAAATTTTAAACGACAAATCTTTTTATAAAAGGACTACTCTAAAATTATTTATTTTGCTTAAAAAATGCATTAATATTGAAAATTATAATTTTTTTCAAGTTTGTTTTATCAGTCTGTTTAAATTACCGCAGTGGAATAATTTTACATTTTCGTAAAAAAAACTTCTGGTTATTATAATTACTATAAATAGTAGCCAATTATAAGCTCCATAACTGTGAATTAATAAAAATTATTTATTTAGTTATAGTTATCACAATTATTGTTCTTTATTCTTTTAGATATATAAATCATTTACTTCCTCTTATAACTGTCTCTGTAATGAATGAAAATAAAATTTATAAAGAAATTCAATTCTGTAATTCAAATTATAAAAATTAAATAAAATTAGAGACAAATTATTTGAATTTAAAAAGACAAAAATTCTTAATGAAATTTACATTTTAGTTTAATATCTTTTCTCGATATGTTTTTTTTTCTTAATTTTTTATAACAATTTTAGTAAAACTGTATTTGAAAACTTTTAGATCCATTTTTCAGGAGCACCCTAATTACTAATAATAGTTTACCAAAAAGAAGACAGAAAAGCGAAAAAGACATGTATTATTTAATCTGAAAATTCTTTTTGTTGTTTGAACATGTTTTATTTATATATTTCCTTTGCGATTAAAAATGAGAGTCACCGTAGAATGTTAAAAGAAGCAAAAAGATAAGAACAACGCGTTTTTGATTTTAATAAACAAAAATCTCATAAATCTAACTTGATTTTAGAGAGTGATGTTCTTTTTTTCTGTGGATACAATTTCTCTTTTGTGCAGCTCTAATTTCGTTTCTATGACAACCGAATTCATCCCCGTTCTGCTTACTGCACCTTTAACTAATAATCTTCCTTATTTTGTTAGAAGAATATAAATAAAAAGTAATGCTCTTTACTGTATTTATCATTCAAAGAACAATCCATTTCATTTAGAATCAAATCCTTATACATTTTTGTTTTCTTAAGATCTTGATTTAAAGTATAAAATTTATAGAATATATATTTTTATTTATTCACTGATTTTGTTATTTTTAGATAGATGCAATATATTACACATTTCTGAAATAAATAGTCATGAAAATATCAATAAAGCAACATAATTTTTTAACTTGAACAAATTTATTAAAATGGATATAATTCCAAAAAATGATTTTTGATTATGAGCAAATTAGATTTTGATTAGTATTTAATCAACTCATTGTTCAATACATAGTCCTGCCCTTAAATAAAGAGTTGTTCACTGTGTGTTACAGTTCTCTCTCGAGAGGCATTTACCGTATATTTCAGTGTAAATGAGACATTTTTAACAAAAAAATAAGGCTGAAATTGTAATTAATTGTAAATATTTGCATTTCTATTATTAATCATCTACAATTTTCGTTTTTTGAAAGTATTACAATAGAAAGTTTTAAAATTACAGCAATTCACTGAAATAGTATTAAAATCATCTTAAAGTGGTAAAAAACCGATTATTTCACCAAAAGCATTTATTCAAATTTCAAATGATATAAATAGTATACAAAAATATTAAAAGCAATGGCTAGCAATTACTTGATCCCTGTAAGAAAATTTAGGAGGAAAATGAAAATGACACAATGAAGTAGTAGACCAATGTGAAGTAGTGAAGGAGTAGACGAATAAGGGGCACTGAGGATCGAACACATGCCTGTATTCTATTTATCATGCTGAAATACACACACACACACACACACCAAGCATACATAACATACATATATACCATACATACCACACACACACGCATACATACCCTGCATACATACATACCAAACATACATACACACACACACACCAACATATATACACATACACACATACATACACACATGCATACACACACATACACACACATACATACACACATACATACACACACACGCACACACATGTACACACACACAAGCACATGCGCACCCCACATATATATATATATAAATAACACCGCGATAAATAATTCCCTTAATGGTCGATTTCTGCAAAACTCATTCTTCATGTATCTCTTCTCAAGAAACCTGTTTTGAAATTTCAAGTCCGTAGGTGTTTTTTAAAATCGGGGTTTATTTTCCTATAACCTCCCCATTTCCTGTTGGAAATAGATTTTCACAAAACTCTTTTTAACTCATTTCTACTCAACATAAAGAACCTATTTGTCAAATTTCAGTTTTGTATCCACATAATTACGCCTTTTAGAGTCAATTTCCAAAAATACTCGTTCTCTGAGGATTTTTACTCAACAAAAGGAGCATACTTGCCAAATTTTAAGTCTGTATCTGTAGGTCTAATAAACCGGTAAATATTGTGATGAGTCATCAGGGAGATATCGTGTATCATTCGCTTTTCTCCCTATACTCTCCATGTATAATATATAACATGTATCACATATATATATATATATATATATATATATATATATATGTGTGTGTGTGTGTGTGTGTGTGTATGTATATAATATGTTTATATATATATATATATATATGTGTGTGTTTGTATTATGTATGTATATATATTTTATTATATATAAAATTAATCTGTTAGGCTCTAGTTTTAAAAAGTATTTACTACAGACATGATGAACACAGAAGATGGGAAAATTTGAATGCAGGTCATGGTAGAGATTCTAGAGATTTTTAATACATAAAAAATAGAGTATTCGGGAATAAAGAAACTTAAAAAATTTTAAAAAAGATTATTTGATTGAATAAAGTTACAAATCACTCAATCCTCAATTGTAAAAGTTTTTGATAATTTCAAAATTGTAATTTGGAATAATAAAATTTTTTAAAAAAAGATTTGACAAAGATGAAAAATTTGAAAATGATCCATAATGATCAAATCAAAGAGGATTCTAAATTTACCTTCGTAAGAATATAACTGTATTTATTTTATTGACATGCAAATCCAATTTAAATATAAGGACAGACATCAAAAAAAATTAATATTAGAATTAATCAACATAGACGATACTAAATATTTTAATATATTAAAAATTCAAATAAAATAGAAAAAAGACACTTTATACACATGGTTTTATCATGTATCACCAAATTTTATTAAAGTTTTTCCCCCAAATATTAAAGAGATTATTGGGAAAAATTACTTTATTAAATTTTTAAAAGTTTTATCCATAGGGATTTAAATGTTTTAAAAGGGAAAAAAATATTCTAAATGAATAAAACATTCTCAAGAGTTTTACTACAATAATAAGGTTAATATAATATCTAAAAAAAAGAAAAATAGGGGGGCTAGAACAAAGATTAAGTAGAACCAAAAGTCCTTTCAGATAGTATTATAGATATTTGTAATAGCTTTGAAAACAATTTTAAAAAAAACACATTAAATTTTTTTTTTTGGATAAGTAAGAAAATTATGTATTACAGAAGATGTACTAATTTCAAATAAAATTAAAAGTTGTCATGTTTTTGCACATTTTTAAAGGACATTCAAAATTTTTGAAACATAAACATAACAAAATGTTAATGTAAATAAGGATTATCAAATAGAATATGTACACTTTTATATATGAATAAACATATGATTATGTTAATTTTTTTGACATATTTAAAAACACTTTCATCTTTTCCCAATAAAAAAATATTACTTTTAAAAAAAATTTTTAAATACAATAAAAAAAGGTAGATCAATTTTAATATAATATGCCTATAAAAAGATAACTTAATATGTATATGTATGAATTTAAAGACATTGATCAACATCACAAGCATGTTGTTACTTGATCTAATATTAAAAGCAATTTTAGAAATATTATAAAAAAAAGGTACTGGTTTTAGTTTGATTTCAAAAAAAAAAAACCATTTTATATAAAAATTTTGACTTTTTAAAACAAAATAGTTTAAAATAGATTTAAGGTTTAAAGAATTTAAAGAAAAATTTTCCATTTAATTTTTGGGACTAATAAAATAAAAAATTTTAAAAATCAGATTAAAAAAATTTAAAAAAAAATTTATTATATTTTTGTTGATAAAGTGCCAGGAAATTTTGCATTCATATGTAAAAACTTTTATAATTTATTGATCAACAATTATTTGATAATAAAAAGCTTTTATTAATTTTTCTTTTTTTGATAGAGAAATAAAAAACTATCTTGGTTTTTAAAAAAATTTAAAAAATTCAAATTAATAATAATTTTAAATTTCCAAATATATTTCTAACTCCCAAATTTCATAAAGACCCAAAATTTAGGACAGCAAATGGTTTTAATACATATATCAACAAAACAGGCAAAATTTCTCCATGAAATATTGCATGAAACAATAAAAAACCCTTTAAATTTCCCTCAGCCATTTTTAAAAATACAAATCATTGTTGAAAAATGAAAGAAAAAAAATTTTTCAGTCTATAGTTTAGATTTTGAAGATCTCTTTAACTCTTTTAAATTTGATGATTTGATTAATATACTTGTAAATTTACATAAAGACAATTTATTTAATAATGTTAATTATGATAGATTTGGTTCACTACTTAGGTTTGTACAAAGAGAACATTATATTCAAAAGGAATATTATCACAGATTAAAGGATTCCCACAAGGGGGTGTAAACTGTCTTCCCAATTTATACTTACATTATTTTGAAAGTAGTTACATTAATAATTCTAAATTTTATTTTATCGTTATATAGATGATATTCATTTTTGGCAAACAACCAAATTTTTATACCTAACATTTTTTTATCCACAATATTTTAATTTAATACAGACAAATAATAAAACAATGAAGAAATTTTCTTGACAATGTCAAATTATATGATAATGTAATAGTTTCTAATATTTAATAAAAAAAAGGGATTTAATTTCAGTATTATAAAAGTTCCTCATTGGGAGAGTAATGACATGTTTCATATTCGAAATATTGTTATTAATTATATACAACGTAATAAATTTCTTGTGAAAAAATCAGACATTATAAATAACTATACACTTTTTAAAACTAAATATTGTTTAAATCGAAATCCCCAATTTATTTTATTAATAGTTATAAAAAATAAAGCTATTAAAAATAGTTGGGTTTAAAAATTATGAGATTGATAATAGCATTTCATAAACAAATATATTGTTATAGTTATCTCCATAGTCTAATATTTGATTAGAAATTACTTACTATTATTTTATTCATATTTACTCTGGTGTTATTATTTTTTATGCTATAATTAAACTATTTTTAATTTATACCCTTTTTTAATTTTTTTGTTGGCTACACACCTTTTGATTTAACTCTGTATTGGGGTTGAATCTGGCAACAAATTGAATTTTCTACTCAGATTTAGCGCGGTTTGCATTTTTAGTGCAATTTTTAGGTAAGTTCCCTCATCTTGTAATGGATTTAGATATTTCTATCCATTATTTCCTTTTGGTTTTGCTCAGTGTTATTTACAAATAAAGGGGAAGGTTGGCTGGCCAAAAACATTTAAACCCCATTTTATATAAAATTTTTACATACAAAACTCCTAAGTCAGTATTGTTCCGGGGATCAGCATCCATTTTATATTTATTATCTCGATTACTCTTTTGTCCTTCATTTTGGATTTTCCTGTGTCAGTGTTTGTCGAGTTTATTGTTTGGGTGTGTCTCTTGTTGGAGAATTTACCTAATATATGTATATATATATATATATATATATATATATATATAAAATATTTTTATATATTTTATATATATATATATATATATATATATATAATATATATTATATATATTTTATATATATATATATATAAACTTAGATTTAGGTTTGAAGAATTTTCGATATTACGGGAATATTTTTTTGCAAAACATCAGGGGTTTGATGTGTAATATTTCAGAAAATATTTTTTTTAAAAACAGTTTCACTTTTATTTGATCCCCAGTTGCAAAGTTATTGGAAAAATTGAAAGCAACAATATAAGGGAGAATTATGTCGATTCAAATTTATTGCTAACTCTTTTTTTTATTGTTATTCACTTTCTGCATATACTGTGCTTATTATAATTACTTTCTTTTCATTCCATATTAATCTTTTTACTAAAAAAAATTATATTTATCTCAAATAAAAAAAAAAAAGCGCGTGCTTGATTGAAACTAGAATCGTCTATATGTTCATGGTGACATAAACGAAATAGTTAAATTTTTTTTTAAAGCAACATTATATCAAGGACTCAAAAATGCGATTAATTACTTACGGTTAAAAGTTTTTCACAGACAAAAAAAATAGTTTAAATCATTTGATTTAAATGAATTATTTTCCTTTTACTTTTATATTGATTCTAAATTTTAAACTGAAAACAAAGGAATGGAAAAATGTTTCTTATAAAGTTTTATGACATGTCTTATCTGTATAAGCTGAAAATAATTTTTTCATGCTCCTTTTAATTATCGAATCAAAAATTTAAAAAATATATATTTATTTAATATTTTATCTCATTATTTGGCTGTCAGATAATTTTATTGATATACATATATGCCAATTTTTCCTCTCATGCGAGATTTATTTATTGAAAGCTCATTTTTTTTTTTGTCATTAAGGACGCAATGATATTTAAAATATAATGATTGAATCATAATTAAAAAATGAACTTATCCCAGATTATTTTAAATCAGTAGTGCTAATTTTTTTTAACTTTAACAGTGTAAAACCCAATATTGAATCAGATTTTTATTTTTTCTTTTTAAAATAACGTAGTTGACAGAGAAGATTATAAAATCTAGAGCCTTTTTTTTCAAAAAATTGGGAAAAAATACAAGAACATAAAATTCAAGCAATTTAAAAATTGATCACTAGTATCGATTCATACATGGATTTTGTTAATTAGTGAAGAAGAATTTCTTAGTTCTTATATGTATTATGAAGATACAGTCGAACCTCCATATTGCGAACCTCTATATTGCAATTTTTTATTAGAACTTTTCCGACCCAGGAACATTTCGTGATTTTTTTTGTAAAAAAACCCCCCAATAGTGGTATTTTTTCATAACGAACTTTTCGCTTTTATTTTTTTTTTCCCCCCTTTTGTTTTTTAAGCTTTCTGGACATTTCAAGGTTCCTCTTTTTTAAAACAACATGAGGGGCATAAATCTTGTACGGCTTTATTAGGTGCCTAACTCGTCAAGAGTAGTATAATTTAGGGGTTTTATCCAAAAACAACCTTTCCCCTTTGAGTCAGGAAACATCTTTTATTTCCCCCTTTTTCCCTTTTTGGGTTATTTCCCTTTCCCCGTGTCTTTGAACTAGTCTTCGCATTTTGTGTTGATAGATCTACTGATAACTTCGTTTCTTTTTTAGCTCCCAGAATGTCAAAATGTAAGAGCTTGAGCATTGAAGAAAAAAAAATTTAATTCTTCAAATGGATAAAAGCTCGAAACTTTCCCCTTTAAATTTTTTTTTTTTTTGGGTAAGATATATAAAAAAAAATATATATTAATTTACAAAAGATTTAATATTTACTTTTTAAAAAGTATATTGTTTATGAATATAAAATTTGTTTTTAAATGGTTTTATAAAGAAAATGAAAGATGAACCCCTATATAACAATTTTTCCAAAAACGAACTTTTCGGGAGCTTTTCATTACATAGAGGTTCGACTTATTTATAATATGAGAATTATTAAATTTTTAGCTTGTAGGAAAACAGGCATTGACACATAAAATGAAGTAGCATGTTAGCTGCATGTACGGGATTATGTAAGAAAGAGAGAAACTTTTCTTTTCACTTTGCAGCAGAGAAAAATAAAATGTAGCACTTTGTAGAAATGATAACTTTAAAAACCCATTAAAAATGTTTCGTTTTATACTCTGCAAACATTGCATAAATGTAAAAACGTAATAAAAATTAAGACACTGAATAATTATTCTCCAGTTGAATTTTATAAAAAGGTCAGCAGAAACAAAAGTTAAATAAACATTTTTTTATGCATCCATTTTTTATACCTTTCAGATGTTTTTTTTTTAAAAATATGTTCACTTTACGAGTGATTTTTCTTTTCTTTATGCATGGTATTCGGATGTAGACTGTTAAAAGAAAAAGATTTCAAAAAGAAAAAACATGAGCCATGTCTTACTCCTGTTATTCAATTTTTTTTTAATTTTGTTCTTTTTTTTCTGAAAGAAGGAAGATCTAATTTTTTTTATATACAGAATAAAAATAAATAAATAAATGTGAGGAATTTAGAATGTTTCACTTTGACAGGTTTAAGGAATGTTTTTTTTTTTAATTTTTTTTTTTTTTGTGTTCCATTTTTTCCATCTTTATCAGAACTTTACTCATAAAATAAGTAGAATATTTTAAACGTAAAATTTTCATAAATTCAGACTTTCACATACTGTTTGTATGTTATTCGTAATTTGCAATTTAATTAGTACAAAATATTTTTTTATCAATAACATTTAAATATTTAGATTTTTCATTTGTACTTATTACAAGAATCCAAAATATATTTCTAATAGAAGACTATGCCTAGAGAAATAACAAAATTGAAATCATAACTTAATATTATAAATACTTGAGCTAAATGAATTTTAATAAATACGTTTCTGATTATCTGATTCATTATGTGAATAGACACCATACAAACATTATTATTCTAATTTTAAATTAAAGTTTGCTGAATAAAAGGAAAAGAATAATAAAGTAAAAGTTGTTGACGCATTAAGATTAATTCTATTAATAATTCATGAATCTTCTATTAATTATTATTATTAAAGTATTTTAAAAACATTGAAAGCGGGGTTTTTTTAAAATTTAAAAAATAGAAATAGAAGTATAATTGTATATAATTATATATGATATTTATTCGAAATTATTATTTTTTATTACAGGGTTATTAATCTAATATTATTCTTTAATTATGTTTTAATATAAGCGGAATTTTAAAATATTTTTTTTGAGTCTCTTAAAATTAAAGGACACTTGCATTAGTATGAATTCAAAATATAAAAAAAATCTAAATTAAAAAAAATTAGTGAAAAGTTATGAAAAACAACCCTATAAGTTTTATATATATATATATATATATATATATATATATATATATAATAATTTTATATATATATATATATATATATATATATATATATATATATATATATATATATATATATATATATATGCATATATATATATATATATATATATATATATATTATATATAGTGTTATATGTGTTTATGTATTCCAGCAAAAGTTTTCAATTTTGAAGTAAAAAGTTACTAGAAATTAATATTTTAATTTAATTATTTTCTCTGCATGTGTTGATAATAAGTTATTCGTTTTTGACGAGATAAATTGAAAATGCTGTAATCACTAGTTCATTTATCGCGACCGTTATGTTTGAATCCATTAAAATTTTATGCACTCTATTATATTGGATATTTTGTTAAGTACACTTATAAAATGATAAAGCAATTATTTAACAATTCAATAAAAAAATGCCTAGAAATGAGTTACATCTGTTAGAGTTCAATTTATTTTAGTATTAATGTTTTGTACACACGAAATAATATATGTAGTACTTTTAAATTCACAGTAATAAACACAAAAATAGCATTACTATATTTACTATAACTCAAAGTTCTAAGAATAAAAAAAAAAAGCTTATTTTTAAAAACTTTTTTTCATGATTTTTTTAAGACAAAAAATGAAGCAACCCTTTATGACATACAAAACCCTATGAATATTATTATACAGAAAAAGTAATTACAAAAATAATTAATCCTGTAAATAGGTACATTTTTTTGAAATTTGATAAAAAAGAAGAAAAAAGGTTTTATTGGGCAAGAATATTTTTTTAAGGAATCAAATAGCATCCTTAACTAGAAGAAAGTTAATCAATTTTATGAAATAGCGATCGTAGTATTCCCTTTTTTGATTACCTTATTGGCTTTAAAGTATAGAAACAATTTAAATAAATATTGAAGAAAGGCATATTCTTATACTATTTTTACCTACAGTTTTTATGACCGAGTTTTCTTCTCTTAGTAATTTGTGGATAATAGATAAGATGAGATGCTCCTTTGTGTAAAACTAGTTTCAACGCAAAAGTTTTTTTGAAAGACTTTACAAAGCTTATCTTAATAGCATCATGAAATCCAAGAAATTTGAAACACCATTAAAATGGTAAAGAAAAAGATGGAAATACGCGTATTATGCTCTCTTAAACCCATATGCATCTCTTTTTAGAGAGAGAAATTCATGAAATATCTCCACTTTAAAGTTTTTTATAAGCTGTGTAAGACGTAAAATGTAATGTAATACATACTGTAAATTTTAATTTAAGATTTATTATGTTAACATGTGTGTTTTGTTTATTATCCATAAAAGTTTTAAGTGGTTTTATGCCAATGATGGAGCTATAATTTGCTTTAAAAGAAGCCCAATCTTCCACCGATGACAGATATTTCCTTAGATTTTCCTACTGCTGAAATAGTATTACATTAACATTACTATTATTGTTATTTTAATGTTTTACAAATACCTAAACCTATAACAAAAATAATAACAAATCTATATGTAAGAGATGTAAAGAATAAATTTAGCCTATATACTTCTTGACATCTCTATCAGAATTAAAGAAATAAATATATTTTTTTAATTAATTCATTTCTCAATTAATTCCAAGCTTATATATGTATGAACTGAAATTCCTTGCTTCTTACAAAAATAGTTCTGAGTGGCAACATCATAAACAGCAATTCGAAACTGCGTTGCATATGGTTTCAAGTTATAATGCGCATTGGAAGAAATAGGTGCCAATTTGCTGCCGGATAAAATCGGGTAAAAAATATTCTTATTGTCATGGTCCTTTAATGGCGCTCCTTTTTGAACAACGGCCATAAAAAAATTAGATTCCTATATGTATCAAGCAGTGCCGCACACAAGGGGGGTGTCCTAGAGGTCCGGACACCCCCATAGCCTTTGATTTTTTTTATTGGTTATAATCCTATGCATATATTACGTAAAATTTAATTATGTATTTGTTATGAATAATTAATTTTATTAATTAATGATAATTATTTATTCAATAATTAATTTTGTATTGTTTTTGTTCCTGAAAATCAACAAAATCATAAGAATAAGGTGGGCGGCGTATTGGAACATGATACCAAAATGGTGCACTTTCGACCCTGGACCCCCTCCTTGAAAAGTTTTTGTGTGCGCTACTGGTATCAAGATACTGTTTACTGAAAAGAAATCGTATAACTTATGAATTTGCATTATTAGATGACATTAAAAGTTCGTCTTATTCGTCTTTTGTTATGTTTTCAGGTTAATCATCGAACTCTATTTGATATTTTCGTCACTGTTACACTGATCCTTAAGTAAACAATCAGAGTGTGAGAGGGGGTAGTGAGATATACCACATTTTAAATTTGATTTAATTTCACTCCACGCTTTTATTATCTACCAGGCACTATATCTAGACTTCAAAAGACATTGCACACGAATTTTTGGGTTTTTCAAAAAAAAAATTTGCTTATGGCGAATATGCTAAAACTAATAATGTGCCATTTGAATATATAGGTTCGGCAATACGCCTAAATTGCGGGGGAAAAAAAACCACAAGTTATCAAAAATATAATTTTACTAAGAAAAAAAAAAGTGTTTATTGAACACAGTTACTTTTTCAATGATTATAAAATGTAAGATATCAGTTGTTTAAAATAAAAAATATACCAAAGAGAATTTTAAATCCCTTGTGATAATTTTTTTTTTAATTTGAATAAATAAAAAAAATTACTATTTTTTCAGTGTTCAAACTTTCAATATTAGGACCGTTTTCAATCAAAATTTTGATCTCCTCCCCATACAAAACAATATATCGTAAGTAAAATAATGTACTTTGAAGCTAAAAAAACGAAACGACCTTTTAAATTTAAAAACCGTACAGCTTTTCAATAGAGTATTAAATCTTTTAAATGTTACTTTTAAGAAAAATATTTTGTTAATATATTTTAAATAATAGGGTTAATACTATGTTATTTTCTTTTCTAAAATTTTTAAAATTGGGAAAAGATAGCAAAATAATTTTTTAAATTTAAAAAAAATACCAAGGTTAGAATTACCCAATATTTATACGGAAGAGCTCCTAACGCCGGAAAAAATTTTTTATAGATTTCACATCCAGTGTCGAAACGGCAATTTTTTTAAAAAATCATTCTTTGAATTTTTTAGGGGCAGGGGACAAAGGGGGGAAAAAAAAAATTTTTTCTGGAACCCAAAACAAACTATTAAATTAATTTTAAAGAAATTTTTGATGCATTTATGTACTTTGGGATTCATATAGAAAAAAACCATGCTACCCATTCAATTTTGTTGGATTGTTTTCACAGTGATACATTCGATAGAAATCTTTGATCCCCCCAGTTACCCACGGTGGGGGTTGGCGGTTCTAAAATTGGTATATATTTAAATAAAAATAAGAAATATTTTTGAAACAAGAATACGCTGAAATAAATGGTCCTTTTATTACATTTTTTGGGTAAAATGGGAAAAAAAGTTTTTTTTACAAGTTATTTAATTAAAGAAAATGACAGCGGCTATCAAAAGTTGGGCCACGTAGTATGTAGCATATATCACTGAACTCTATAGAACCTTCATCTTAAATAGTAGCAAAAGGTTTTAGTCACCCAATGGTGATATTCAAAATTTTCTGGGGATATAACTATTAATTTTATCACTTGTCCAGTAAATTTAGATGACACTTCTTGACCAGTACTCAACCCCCCAGACCTTTTCTTTATTTAAAACTTTCGTTCTTTTTTCATCCTTCTTTATATTTACTTTTTATGGAATTTGTTCCTACGATCACTTTCTTCAAAAAGCCAAACTTTCCAAAACATTTTCGTTTTTAAAACCTCACCTGTCTTTATGTATTTTTTCGCTTTGAATACCCCAAAGGCTCACATTGTTCTTACAGATAAAGGGGGGGTTTACATTATTGGGGTTTTTTAAATCTTTAAAGGGACTTGAGCGAATAGAGCTTTTGAAGGACAATATTGTGGGAAAAATCTTTTTTTACTATGTGCTATTGTTTGTTTTTATCTGTAATGAGAATAGGTGTTGATGGATTTCTGTTAAGAGGATAAAGTCCGATCCTTTTAAATTTTTTCATGCGTTTTTCCCGGGTTCATTCTTTCAAATCTTTCTTTAAAAGAAATAGAATGATGTTGAAAAATTTTTTAATCTTTTTTTAAAGCAATGTTTCAAAATCAATCTCCTTCCAAGTTTTTTTATAGGAGAAACCACCTTTTTAAAAATATTTTTGTTATTTAAAACCCCCACTAGTCTTGCTCTGTACTCTTTTTTTGCTTTATCTTTAATTTTCAATGGCTAAAATTGTTTTTACAGATAAGAGGGGGGATTTTCATTATTGGGATTTCTTTTTAAAACTTTAAAGGTGATTTTAAATGTGCTTTGAAGTTACAATGATTGTGGGGAAAAATCTTCCTGAAGGT
>BMAV01004543.1:153177-166324 GCA_019973955.1 Trichonephila inaurata madagascariensis | reverse complement strand
TAAAGTAAGAGCATTTCAAAAAAAGGGCTTCAAAAAGAAATTTAAGAGGGCTTTGAAAAAAAAAACCCAAAAGTTATCGGAGAATCTTATTTAGCTTAGCCAAAACGCTTGCGAAAAATTGTACTGTGCTAGAGGAAACTACATTGAAAATTCCATGTAAATAACTTTATTCAATATAAATTTATGATCCTCTAAAATTGGCCACGCTATTTATGAAACAACAAGTGTATTTCAAGTTTCTTTGCAGAAATAAGTGCGGTTATACACACGACGTACCTAAAACTTTAAAAAATGCATTTTGAAAGTATAGGAGCGTGTTATACTCCAGAATATACGGTAAGTAGTCTTAAAATGTATCAAAACTTTTTAAGCAATGCAACTAAAACGTTCGAAGATTGCAAAATTAACAAAGCATGTGGAAATAAGCAAATTTGTCGATAAATGTAATCACAATTTAACGGACTTTTATTCTGCTTAGCCAATTTTTTAAAAACCTTTTGAATTATTTATAAGTAAATGAATACAAACATTTAGGAAAGGGTGAGATTTAAATAAATGATAGAGTTATTAAATTATTTAAAAAATTTTTAGTACATTTATTATAATCAAATCGTTTCAGATCTTCGCTCTGTTATTCCAGATACAATATTCACTTAACATTAAAAAAACTGATAGTTTCATCGATTTTCGACATTTAAAGGCACTAAATGATCTTAAATTTTAGTTTTTAGTATTTACCTTGCTTAAAGTGCATTACCTTTTTCGTCTTCTCATAATTTATTCACCCATTTTATTCAGTTGAAAGAATGATAGGGAAATAAATCGTAATTGTTTAGTTTTGGAAAATAATAAGAGGATGATTCACATATTTAAGATAAAAGTTATTTTTCTGTACCAAATTATTGTAAATTCAGAAATATTAATATAAATATTGTTGCAAATACACATAAAATTCTACATGTACATTTAGTTTATAAGTTTGTAATGACATCGTTTAATTCCTCATAACTATCAAATGTATGTCAGTAAAAAATTGTCTTTAATGTATTATAATTTTGATCCCACTTTTTCTTTTTCCAGTTACCCAGAATTAAATGCTAACATACGAAGAGATATTACGGATAATACTTTATACAATGAGTCTTGAAAAGGATTGGAATCTGAAAAATATAATTTATTATTATTAATAGCCGTCAAGAGAATATTGACATAACTACCAATAAATTGTACCTAATCATTTTTTATCTTTCTCTTTCAAATATCTGCCTTCACAAAAAATGTATTAACTTTCAGAATTATAATATGCGCCATAAAGCTTAACCATTTTTTTTAAAATTTATTGTTATATCATTTTAATTCTAACGTGATCTTGGATTCAAGAATAAATTGAAATACACAAATTATTAAAAGGTTTATGACAATTCTGAAACTGTCATGTTTCTATCGAGAACTATTTTCTCTATTTGTTTTTCTTATATTCGAAGGTAAAATTATTTTCTACTTTAAAATGTTTGAAAAAGAGAGTGGATGCCAACAAAACAGTAACCTTATAATGAGAAGCTAACCTCTGAGAGTAATTAGAGAAAAAAAAATTTTGAGATACAAAATATATTACTTTCCGTTGAATTTAAATTTTAATTCCTTCTAAAATTTCCAAATTAAAAATATGAGGGTATATATCTACTCTCTTGACGCCTAATATTCGTTACAAAGCTTCATGTAGCCTTTTGTTAAGGTATCCGACTACGTTCGGATTCGTGATATTAAAAAAAGCACATAAATGGGTAATTTTCATGATATTTAGTCTCACTCAGATTTGAATAAATACGTAAAATTGTTTTAAGGACATTTTGACAAAAACAAATTATTTAAATACAATATTTTGGCAGAAAATTAACATAGAATAACCTTTTTTCAAAATGTTCTCCTTTTGTGAAAAATGATTCTACTATAATAACATTTTGCCTGTATATAGCTCAGACTTCTGTCAAGAGGCACAACTATGATTTTTGAAAAATTCGCATTATTTTCAGAGTTACCACCAATTAAAATAATTATTGGTGTTTTTTTCTTAAAATTGCTCCCCTCTGTTGTCGTAAAATATGGATAAACCCACTTCTAAATTATATATTTCAAAAATTCTAGTTGAGCCTCTGTAGGTAGGTCTGAGCTATATACAGGCAAAATATATTTATAATAGAAGAATTTTTCACAAAAGGAGAACATTTTGAGAAAAGATTATTCTAAGTTAATTTTTTGCCAAAATATTGTATTTAAATAATTTTTTTTTGTCAAAATGTCCTTAAAACAATTATGTACATGTATTCTAATCTAAGTGACACTAAATATCATGACAATTATCCATTTATGCGCTTTTGCCAAATCACGGTTCCGAAAGTAGTTGGATACCTTAACTTTCATTTTATCCATATTTTGGTGAGTAAAATGTTGCACACTTTTAAACGAGATGAGAATGAATGAATTTTTTAAACTTTTACCATAGTTCAATAACTAAATTCGTGAACAATTATTTTGGCTTCTAATTTTTCAACATTTTAAATAAGAAATTATTTATTTCCAGAATTAATGACCGTTAAATTTATGAAAACAAAAAAACTGCGTCCACAGCTAGAAAAATAAGAGATAATGTAACACTTTAGGGAGAAAAGGGTGAAGGGTATAAGTGTAATTAATGTCTTCAAGTGGATTTCAAGACAGCCTTAATAATGTTAATGTGCCTTTTGGATTATTTCCAAGTTAACAAAACAGGATCTCAGTAAAAGGATGTTTTGTTATTATTTCTGTTTTACTGCTACTTATGTGATTAAGTCATCAAACAACGTTTTTGAGATTAATTAAATAAAGATAATATAAAACTGTTTTAATAACATGTTTTGGACTTATCTTTATTAACTAAAAATAAACGTTACATTAATCAAGACATTGTTATATATTATTTTAATTCATATTTGCATACTTTTTGATAATACATTTACTTTTTAAAACAATGTTTCCTCCCATTGTTGTTTGGAACTACTTAGAAAAGCGTATTTTAAGATGCATAGTATTTAAATGTAATATTTATGAAAAATTTATAATCAAATTTAAGTTGTTTTAACGTAATGTATTAAATTTTGAACAACAAGTTACCATTAAATTTGCCCTATAAATATATTGTACATATATTTTAAGATGATGGCGAGCCATTGGCATGCGTGCCATTCATGGCACGCGACACAACATTTTGGGCACGCCAGCGATCAAAATGGCTTGCATTTTATTACAATATAACAAAGTTTACTACGAAGTATTACGAACAAACGCTAGTAATCAGTCACGGTACGGTGGAGAGCACACTCGTTTGTTATTGTCTTGCCTTAGTTACGTTGTGACCTACAATTGCTTACGACAGTGCTTCTCAAAGTTTCAATATTCGCGACCCAAAATTCAATCATCATTTTCATCGGGCCCCCCTTATACAAGAACAATGTATTGAATTCAATAATACTATACTTTGACGATAAAGCTCCAATTCGACTTTAACCTCTTAAGTACTACTGGCGTATAGCAACTACTTGCTCAGCGAAAGCATTAATTTCCCCTGGACGTATATATACGTCTTTCCAAAGTACGATCTTTTCTGTGCGCTGCTATCCTTAAAATTATTAAAAAGGCCTTAGAATGCAAAAAAAGGACCTTGACAGTGTTTGTGAAACATTTACTTATTTCAGATTATTTGCTTTTTTATTCCTTTGCCCCCCCCCCAATACATCGCATAAGCGTGCTTACGTGGAAAACGGTTGGCATTGGGAAGCGAATAGCGTAACTTTTAATCGGCAAATAAGTTGTCAAGATAAGTGTTGTAAAAATTGTCAAGATAAGTGTTAATCTTTGTATACAATTTTATATATGACAAGCCCATGGGGTTACTGGTAATTATTAAACTTGTTCTTAACTTTGAATTAATTATAAAATACATTGTGTGTAGCACTGATACATTTATAAGTGTAATATATCAGTGTAAATGTGTATTTTATTTTTCACATTATGTGTGTCAGAATGTATTTATTAATTTATTGAAAGTTAACAAACAAATTTGATTAAATAAAATTTTGTTTTCGTCTTTTCAATATGCTCGCGCCCCCCTCGTAGATTTGTCACGGCCCCCAAGGGGGGCGTGCCCCACAGTTTGAGAAACGCTGACTTACGATGCAAAGTTTGTCTACACATAGCATAGTCATTTTCATTGACACAACTGAATTTTAAAGTTTATTTGTGTTATATTCACGATTTTTAAGTGTTACTTTGCATGGCTAGTTCAGCAAAAGAATGAAAAGGGCAAGATAGTAAGTGTAACAGAGAATTTCAAGTTTGGTGAATCTAGAAATATGGCATTATTACTAAAGGCAACCAAGCAGTGTGTGTTTTATGTTCTGGAATGGTAGTATGTAGAACATCGTCTTTAAAACAGCCTTTTGAGACAAATCGCAAATCCTCTTGTCTAAAAAATCAACCACAGAAAAAAGAATTAATTACTTAAAAACCGATTGGCAGATGACTCCAATTGAGCATCATTCTACTGAAAGTAACATCTTACAATCCTAATATAAATTGTCATCCACACTCTGCAACAACAGAACTCACACAAATGTTACTTTAATTTGAATTACCCATATAACTAAAATATTTACAACTGTACTGTACAAAACTTATTTTTTCGTAGTAAATAAAGAGTTTTGTATTCTTAGTATTTAGTTTTATTATATTTAACAACAATCACAAATCAAAATTATTTGACGGCACGTCTATACCTCATTAAAAACTTCTTTAGAAAAATGGCACATTGGTCTATAAAGGTTCGCCACCCCTGTCCTACACGTTTAAGATAATACATAGAACATCACATCATGGTTGCAAAAAAAAATTGTTTTTGATTAAAATTCTAATTATATACATACACGAAAAAAATGATACCATTAAAGTATCCAATTAAAGCACATTAGAATTTTATTTCTTCTATATATTTAGCTGATATGTGTGTGTGTGTGTGTGAATCTACAGCAAACAAAAATATATTTACAATTACTTCATTTTAAGAACTACAGATTTTATTAATGATAAAAATATATTATCCACACACATTTTCTATGAAAGCAGAACATTTATCCCATTGTAAATATTAGCGTGCTTTTTAATATACCAGAAAAATAAAAGTACTTTCAAATTAACTTCAATGAAGGAAAACATTGAATTTTTTTAAAGAGATATATTTGTTTTTCATTAAAATATATCAATAAATAAATTCTAAATTTGTGTTGAAAGTAATAGTATCAAAATAGCTTTAAACCGCGTATGCAGTGAAAGACAACACTATTATCTCCTTAATTTTTGTTGCTGTAAACATTTTTCGGCTAAATAAAGTGTTAAGTATTTCTGAATCTAAATACAGAACAATATTTTGCTGATTTGCAATGAAAAAGCATGCACTTTCGAAATTTATTATAACACGGGATATATTTTGTTAAAAATGCAGAAGGTTTATATCAATACACAAATCTCGCGAATGTTACTATTAACAGATATATAAAAATTTTCACTTACTTTCTTTTGAGAAGGCCTAAAGAAAATAAAAATGCTTAAAAAGTTTAATTCTTACTCAGCAAAAAAAAAAAAAAAATATGTCCGATACACTGTTGCTGTAAAATGTATTTTGCTTAATAATATTTTGAGTAACGTATAGCTTAATATTTAAAATTAATTAAAAGTTTTGATTCTACGTCAAAAAAGTTTTCATACAACGATCAAACTTCTAATTTGTCTCCCTTCACCCAAATCATTCACTAATATTAATGCAAATATAAAAAGCATATAGAAAGTCGAATGTAAGTGATACACGTAAATTGCATGCAAAATAATTTAAGAGAATAACTTAACTTTCAAAACGATTGCCTGAAGTAATAGTAGCTTTCCCACTTACTTCAGATGTAATTACCGCATAACGTGATTGCAATACTTATAAACCTCATGATAGCGCTTCTTCGCATTGCTTCTTGATTAGAGAGATCTCAGGGAAGAAAAAAGGGAAGTAGATAAAAAGAGAGAAGCAGAGAACAAAATAATAGGAAGTTCCAGTATATGTTTAATTATAGAGAGTGAATCTTTCAGCAGAACCGTTCATTCCCAACTGCGTGACTTTCTGAGAGGTCTAAGATTAAGTCTCATGTTACCAAATACTTATTTAAGCCTTACAGGTTCCGAATTCAATTAATTCCCAGCTTTAACTTTCATCTCTTGCGCGAAGTCATCGTGTGTAATGCGCATCGAAAGTTAATTAGATGAAGACAACCCATTTCCATACACATAGAGTTGAGCAAAGTGCCGAAGAATAATTATTCTCCTTTGGTTGGGAATGACGAGACACATATATGTTAATAATGGTATGGCACAAATAGAAATAACATGGATTTGAATTTTGTCAAAAGTAAATTATAGTTTTAAAAAACTGGAAAAAAAAACCCATGCAATTTTGGTTAATTGGTAAGCAAGTAATGTAAAAAAAATTAAGTCAATTTCTACTTTGAATGGAGAAATAGAAAATACTTTATTAACTATTGAAAATTTGAACAAAATATATGCTTATATATATATAGGGAGAGAAGGAATTAATAGTAGGAATTAAAAAATAAAACATGATTTTTCTGCATTGTCATAACAATGCACACCAAGTTTGGCTATTTAGGCTGAAAAACAGGTTTTCGCCGCCAAATTTGGCCTTTGTTTTAACAGTTACATTTTTACAACAATGGAGACAAATCTAAGTTGCCATCAAAAACCAGTAAATAATTTAATTTAATTTAATTAATTAATTAATATTTCAAAAATCTATATTAACATCAAGTGTCAACCATTACAAGTTTAAAAAATTTATTTGAACTTGATTCGCTGACTAGAAAGTATTTTAATAATGATTGAAAATTTGAACAAGATAAATATATATACATATATGTGTAATAATTCCCTCTAGTATCCTTTGTGTTATATAACTCTTTTTTACTAATATTTAAACAAGCTTTAATTCATTGGATTAAAAATAACACTGTAATCTTAATCGTAATCGGCTAGTCCGAAATCCCTGTCCCACCCATTCTATCGAATCAGAACCACTATTACATAAGAGTCACTGCCGGTATAAAAGCGAAAATCTTGTGTAATCGCTCTCTTTGTCTTAGTTTTGTGCTGTCGCTCTCTCTGTTGCTTGTCTCTTGTCCGCTTGGCTTTATAATCATCCAAATGAAAAAGACAAACGTCCACTGAAGATGTTGTTTTCTTGAGAAACCCCACGATAAATACCTCACTCGGCCAATACTCTCTCTCTCTCTATATATATATAAACATATATATATAGAGAGAGAAAGAAAGAAAGATAAATATATAGATATATATAGAGAGAGAGAGTGAGCAAATATTAGGAATTGAAAAAACTAAAAAACACGCGTTTGTGGTTAATCGAACTAAAAAGTAAAAAATAATAATTCTTAATATAAAAATAAAATGAATAATGAGAAAATTAATGTCATTGTGTTAAAAGTGTGTGTGGAGTGCTTTGTACTACTATTTTACATTAGCGCAACATTTCGGAATAGAACTAGTAAGAAATTATAACAATTAATATATAGCACCCCAAGCTTTTACCTCGATGACATTAATTTTCTCGTTAATCATTTTATTATTTGTTAAGAATTATTATTATTTTTTTTTACTTTTTAGTTCAATTAACAACAAAAGCATATTTTTTAGATTTTTTAAACTATAATTTATTTTCTTATTTCTTATTTCGATCTATAATCAAACCATGTAGTTTTAGTTTTATAAACTATCGTTAATTAACCTTAAATGCATTATTTTATAGAGTTTGGAATGCCCATTGCCATCCTATCAATTCATTTCAATTCGAACCTCTATAAAGGGAACTTTTAAAAATGAAATCGCACTTTCATTAATCTCATTAACGTATGTAAATTGTCTTACTTGTATATCGTTTTTTATAAAATTTTAGAAAATTTATTTTGGACCACCAAACATTTTTATTTTAATTTTTGATCCGTGACCGAAAAGTTTGGCCATCTTTTAGTTAGAAAAAAAAATTCACATACACGAACGAGAGTTTTTATTTTTTTTTTTATTTCCATTTTCAGAAAAACTAGATTATTATGCTAATAATAATCTAGTTCTAATGCTAATAATAATCTATCTAATCTAATGCTAATAATAATCTATCAAATCTATCTTATTTTAATAATAATTATTATGTTCACATATTATGCTAATAAATTGCCGACGCACATTTTCGCTTTTAGGGTTGTAACTTAATCTTTGAATCTTCAAATCTGGAAGTGGAATCGGAATTAGTCGCAAAATCTGGAAATGGAATCGGAATTAGTTGCAAAATCTGGAAATGACATACGGGATTAGTCGCCAAATCTGGAAAAAGTACATGAAATTAGTCGCCAAATCTGGAAATCATTATTCCTGATGATCCTGATTAGGACAATGGAATAAAATTATTGTACTGTCATCGGTACTTAACAAGTGTGCAAAATTTCGAATTAATCTGAAGTTTTAAAGTGGGTAAAAATCAGTTCAAAGATTCCATTACATACAAGTGAAGCTAATAAAAGCGTGTTAAAAGAAAAGCAAAAATACGAGGAGAAATGAATAATAGTATACAATTCAACTCATTAATGAATATATTTAAATATATCTTACACTTAAAAAATTTAAGGATTCCTCACAATTCCATTGACAATAATCGGTCAAAAAATAAAATTATTTAGCCTAAACTATTCTTTATAAAGTTTTCTATATCCTCCCAAAATTTGAAAGCTCTAAGATAAAAAAAATCTAAAGTTATGATAACTTTGATGTCAAATATAATTCATATCCCGATAGCTAATAAAAACTTTAAACTGATTTATTTTAGGAAGAAAAAATAACCATTTTATATTTATTTAAAATTCTAAGGGTTTTTTACAGTGTCAAATGCTTTGATATTTTTCTATATATTGTTATTAGTACACATAACAAAAGCTGGTATGCATTTTAGAATTAAAACAATATTTATTTTAAAAAAAAAACAATTGAATCTAGAATTTATACATATGTAAAGAAATCTTCAATAAGCATTGATAAAACACTCTGTTTTACGAATATCAATTATGTTAGTATAAAACCGAAACCAACTTTTGTTATACATAGTTTGAAAAACTTGTAAATCCAATTTCATGTGCGTATTTCAATTATTGAAGGTGGATTAGCATTTTACAATCAATGAATTTTTAAATTTTTCTGTAACATATAAACTATTAGCAATTTGTGGTATTTTGAGCACAAAAACTTTTATATATACACATACATAGGGGCAACCAATACATTTGTGAAAAATCTCAAATCAAAGTTGTTTTTTTTATAAAATCATACCATGTTTCTTCTTTTTGCAAAATCTATCATTTGTTAAATCACTTGTGAAATATATTTCATTCAAGGAAAGCGTTCATTTCTTGTACATAAAATACAATGACAGTATCATGAAAGAAATTTATTTCATATTTAAATTTACAAATGAATATATTACATAGAAAAAAAGATAGTACGACAGAACTGATTTGAATAGAACACGGTGTCTGTTAAAAAAGAAACATTGCATTCCCACCGTTTGATCTGGATTTAATAGTTATTCCATAAAAATAAATTTCAAAATTATTTTTCTATTTTTACTGAAATTGAAAAGGATAGAAAAATCTCAGTGTTAGGAGTTTTTAACGAATAAATATTAATTTAATTTCTGTAAAGAATATTAGAATCACGTTAAGAATTGCTTTTTTATAAAAGAAATACATTTATTTATAGAATTGCATTTAAGAAACACATTTAGAAATACAATTAACTTTAAATGAACTTATCACTAATATTCTACGATAAGGTTTATTTTCTACAACTATGATTTTTATAATGTAAAGGTTTTTGCCTATTATTTAAAGCTAGAAAACTTTTAAATGCTATAAAGGTAATTAGGTGTATTTATCTGTAGTGGTAGTCGGAGAAAAGAACAAGATGTACGTAGAACATTGCAAATGTGATTTACAAGACATTTAAAACAATTTTGAAAAATTATTTAAATCAGTGATCTCTATATACCAGTGCTTCTCAAACTTTCAATACTCGCGACCCAATATTCAAATATTCATTTTCATCGCGCCCCCCCCCTCCATACAATAACATTGTATTGAATTCAATAATACTATATTTTTACACTAAAGCTATAGAACGACTTTAACCTCTTATGTGCGCCATCGACGTATATAAACGTCTCGCTCAGCCAAAGCATTAATCTTCTGGACGTATATATACGTCTTTCCGAAGTACGACCTTTTCTGTGCACTGCTATCCATACAATTATTCCTAAGGCTTTGTAATACAATAAAAGGACCTTGACAGTCTTTGAAAGAGATTTACTTATTTCAGAGGATTTTGCTTATTTATACCTTTTCTACCCCCCGCCGTCAAAATACGCTCGACTACGTGTAAAACCGTGGCATTGGGGACCAAACCACGTAACTTTTAATTGGCAGTTAAGGAATTAATTATAAACCGTACAAATCATCAAGGTAAGTGTTAATACAAGCCCATGGGGTCACTGGTAATTATCAAACTTGTTCTTAACTTAGTATTGTAAAATTAATAATAAAATACATTGTACAGTACAAATATTTTTATGTGTATTATATCAGTGTAAATGTGTGTTTTATATTTTATTTTGTCAGAAAGTATTTTGTTTGCTTACTTTCAGTAAATTAATAATGTTTTGAATAATTAATCTGTAGTTTTCAACTTTTCAATATGCTTGCGCCCCCTTGTAGAGTTATCATGCCCCTCAAGGGGGGCGCGCCCCACAGTTTGAGAAACTCTGCTATATACACTTCAAGACGCTCTGTTCATTGATTATAAACCTTCTCACGACAATGCACGTTCCATTGCTTTCTCATAAAGCAATAGCGACATGCAGTTGATTTAAGACGAAACTTCCAAAGACAGTGACATTATCAATAATTTGATTGATTATGAAGACGGAAAGAAGAACCGGATTCCTTGAGAGTGGATAAAAATACACAGGAATCTAGCTTTCCAACAAATTGGAAAAGCATTTTCTTAAAATAGATACCAATTAAGAAAGGAGTTTAAAATTCTAAAAAGAGATTCAATCATGTATATCTGGTTATCTCGTGACATTTACAAGCAACTAACCACCCAACCTTCATCGCAAAAACTTGTCTCTTACTTTGTGTAGGAAAAAAATCTAATTGCACCTTCAAGTGACGAAAGCGATTTTGAACTTATTCATCACAGAGAGATGAGAGCTTTGGATAACGATGAGTAGCAGTGGATTATGTATGAGCATTTTGGAATACTTTTCATGTATGCAATGAGAAACTAAATGTTTCCATGTGTAATATTTAATTATTTTTTATAGAAGTACTCTTACATAAATTTTGTAAATAATTGGCATATTTTATAAATGCGACTTTTTTATGTGGTCTCTATCCACTGAATAGAAAAAACTGTAGTATTTCCACGAATTAGTTTTATATGTAAGAATATATGAAATGTTCGTATATTTTTTTGTGCGTTTATTTTTATGCGGTCCGTATCTACCGCACAAAAACTGGTCCAACTGTATTTGTCATATATATTCCTCATTTTTGAGAGTGTAAGGTACCTGTGGGACTGAGTTCCTCACGCAACCACATTTTATCCAAAATATTTTATAAGAACAATATACATTTTCCCCTGTGAAAGACTTAGTGGTTTTGATTGCTGTGTTTTAAGACTCATTATTGTTTAAAAATGTAAATAAACACATTATAAAATGAAACGAAGCATCTGCGATCTCTATTGGATTAAGATTAAACTTCGAAAGAAAGAAAATAAAGTGATCAAAAAAAGGGGAGAATCTAATGAAACAATGAATATTAATCATGCTCGCGAAAGTAAACCTGAGAAAAGTGCTATTGAGTCTAAAAGGAAGGATTACTAATGCTACCTGAAGAACTCCATCCAAAAAAAATATAAATTCGAAAGTGTACAAGAAACACTACACCCTATCAAAAAGACACAAGAATTTAAAAAAATAAACGTCCTATATGTCGATCATTTAAGGACAATAAAACTACAGCAACTTGAGCAAAATATGATAATTTCACCCACAAATATCATTCCTATAATATTAGCGAAAAATGTCTGCGTTTTTTGTCCTTTATTAAAGTCACGCATATTTGGATAATTTCAGTTCAGTTTGGTTGAACTTTTTCACAAATTATCAAAGAAAAATTGCAAAGTTCTGAAAAGTAGGTAAGTAGACTTTTCTTAATTAAAGTATTTACTAGAATTACAATTTTTATCTCTTACAATAAAAATAATTATATGAAAAAGGAATACGGGGTGACTCCATCACCCCGCATAACCACTAACGTTAGTGTCTGATGCGCGTCTTTTCCCGGGTTGAAAAAAGTTACTTATTTACAGAAAGGAAGGAAATCAAAATATACATTCTGACATAATAAAAAATAAAATATACATTTACACTGACATAATATACTTATAAATGAATCAGTATTGCACAATGTATTTTATAATGAATTTATCAATACTAAATTAAAAAAGATTTTAATAATTACTAGTGACTTCCATGGGCCTGTCTTTCAGTGTAAAGTTTTCCAACAGAAGGTAAAATATTAGAAATTGACAGTATTTCTATATTTAGCTGTTTTGTCTTCAAAGCAGCCACCACTGAAAAGTTTGTTTTACAAAGATAGGATGTTGGAAGTGATAATAGCACACGAAATATTTTCATTTTCAGAGCAGCGAATTCATGGTCCAGATTCCACGAGAATGCGCAACTATGCCAGGTATCCCTTTAAAGTTCACTACTTATTCCTTTTGAAAAATTAACAAAATAACTTCAAAAATGACTATTAGACATGATGATGATCATAAATATACAAAGAAAAAAATTTTAGCATGTTTCAATTTCGAGAAATGTGCGATTTCACAGTGAAACCACTGAACAGTAAAGGTCCATTTTTCCTATTCA
>BMAV01004543.1:79458-142617 GCA_019973955.1 Trichonephila inaurata madagascariensis | reverse complement strand
AAAAAGAGAGAAAGAAAGAAAAAAAGGGATTTATCCATGGTGACCCCCAAGAAAATTTGATATAATTATATAGCTACATATATTTTATAATTATGTAGGCTTTAATCAAATTTATTGAAACAGAAAGAAAAATTCGCATGGTAAGTACTTACCGTTACAGCTGCAGTAACTCAAGTAACGCTCAACCCGCACAATCGTGCGGGTAACGAAATCCCGAGCCCTAAAAGCCACATTAAGAGGTCTCAGAAGTGTTAAATTTTTCTAGAGGTCTGAAAATATAAACAATTTTCAAACAACTATAATTCTTTTAAATTTAAATTAAATGATTCGAATCTTTTACACATTATTTAAAAAAGAATGGGGCTTCAGAAAAGTATAAAATGTTTAAAATATAATAATAATTTTAAAAATAATATGAAAATTCTATGATAAATATTAAGTATTTTTTGCGATGCGCACGCTATTTTCTAAAATAGTAGCCTCTGTTGTATAAAACTTTATAGAATTACAAAATGCATCATACTCTTTAAGCCCTACCTAATTTTAGTATTATATATCGTTTGTATTTCAAAATATTTGTAAAACGTTGCAATTTTTTAAATATTTTTAAAAAATGTACTTTTATTTATTAAAATAGGAAAGTTATTATTTTATTTATATAAAAATAGCTACAGTGTAATGAGAATACATTTAACTTTATTAATCAACTTATAGCTAGTAATTAAAGCTACTATTTTAGAAAATAGCATGCGCGACGTAAAACTTAATAAATATTTCTTATAGAAAAGTTTCTTATTTTCATATGCTTATAATTTTTAAAATTATGATTATATTTTAAACACATTTTATACTTTTCTTTCCCATTCCTTTATAAATAATGTGTAAAAGATTCGAATGATTTAACTTAAATTTAAAAGAATTATACCTGTTTGAAAAAATTGTTTATATTTTCAGACCTCTACAGAAATTTAACACCCCTGAGACCTCTTAATAGAGTATAATTTATATTTTTTCAAATTTACGTACAATTATTTAAACATTAATACAAAAATTTGTATCCAAGCAATTAGAAATATATTGATTATTACCTTTTTACGACGGATAAAAAGAAGACGTGTTTTCGTTGTATTTGAAAACCGAGATAGGTTTGCCAGTTGAAAGTAAAACATGTATTACAACCACCGTCTGATGATAAAAACTGATACTTTACACCTGCAAACACGCTCAATCGTTGGATTCGGGATTTTTTTACGTACGACTATTCCAGAAGCAAAAATGTATTGGAATGTCTAACCCACACGATCGTGCGGGTTGGGTCTTAAAGGTATATAATGGAACTATTATACATCATTATATATTACGTAGTTATATCTTTATATTTGCTTTGCTGGAACAATGAATAATACTGATGCTCCTTATGCACATTTTCTATGGATTTAATATTCCCGACACAAAAACTGAATCTTACTTTTATTCTGTATAAGAAGAAATTATTTAATACCCTGACATGTTAAGTAAATCGATATAAAAACGTACGTAAAATTTGAAAAATAAGTCGTACTTATAAAAGGTTTTATTACTTTATTCATTTATATATATATATATATATATATATTCGAAATTTAAAATTACTTTAATGTATTCTTCTTTAAATCTTAACTTATATTAAGACAACAGTTTACAGGGTTTTTCCTAAAAATGCTATAGTTTATTTCAATTTTCCATTTCAGATCAAATTTAACATGAAAAACATTTGAATATTAATGCAAATCCATGCGATTTCAAGAAATGCATCTATTTTTCATATAAACTCTCTTTTAATAATAAATGTTTTCGCTGTTTCCCAGTCAGTGATTGTTTTTCTATTGTCGTAACTTTCATATATTTCTAAGATGTATGATGAACTACATTGCCTTATATTTTGAGTATTTCCATGGATTACAGAAATGCTGAATAAGTATTGTTTTGAAGTATGATAACTGTTTTATGTATTGATATTATTGACAAGAAGAGTAGGCTTTGCTTCTAAGCAATTAGGATGATTTATGGATGCAGAGTTTCAGAAGTGGATTATTTTCTTATATTGTAGTTCAAATGTTTTAAACATATTTTCCTCAAGAAAAATAATTATAAGCTTAAATTTCTAAAGGTAGCAATGAATTGCAACAAAGTAGCGAAGTTCTCTTAATTCATACCGCAAAAAATTGAAACGGAATGTTAAAATGTACTTAAAACAAATTAGTTGCTTCAAAATATTAATGATTTAATGATGTGCAAATGTTAAGGAATAAACATTCTTTCGTGGATTTTTCAGACTACTGAACCAATTCAAGAGTAAAATTTGGTATAAGAATACATTGCTAAAAAGATAAAAAAACAAATTACTGAATGATCATTTGTCTGATGCTCATGAAAGCATAATAGTTTTAAAACGCTGTAGTGAGATGGTATTTGTACAGCATTTTTTAAGTATAATATAAGTATCCTTGGCTATACAATGCAGTTCTCTCAGCAAAGAAATCTTATGCTGATTACTACGCAGTCTGTAGAATAAATTTTATCCGTGTACCAAAAGACTTTTTAAGTATGAAAAGGCTCTGAAATACACCTGTCGAGTTGCAACTGTTTTGTTTGGTGTATCCCAGCTATATTGAGTGGGGTATTACATGTCTGGTAGAGATCAGGTTGTTCAATCTCATTCTCTGAATATACTTGGTCTTAATGTATTCATCGATCAGCCGGGTCTGTGTAGGTGAACATTACCGTTCATAAATTTTATGTAAAACTAAGCAGAAACTTCCCTCTGAGAAAACTCACATGGAATCAAATATCCTAGCCCTGTATATCTCACAGTACACAAGGTTTCTACCTAAAATATGTGCAACTATATGCCATCTTCCAACATTAAAATAGCCTGCACCGTAGCACCACCACATTTACAATGATCCACTTCTATGAAGGTTGAAACATATTACCTGTCCTTAGTTTTCTCCTTATGTAAACATGCCATGGCAATGTTTAGACTTAAACTCGACTTATCACGCAATTCAGAGAAACTGCTCAGTTGTATACAAGGATGATGAGCTTTGCATCTATCAGGTGGGCTCTCTTGTGAACTGCAGTTAGTGGGGCACACAAGTAATCTCTTGTCATAAGATTTAACCTTCTTAAGTTTTCGGTAAGTTGTATGCCACAAACAACAGACAGCTTATTTGCGATTTAAGAATCTATATTTCCCTTGCTGCTCCTTGTAATTAAAACCAAGTTGCAGTCATCATGCATTGAGGCGATTTTTATGAACAATGAATTTGGTCTTCTAGATAATGTTTGGAACGGAATCTATAACCTCGAAACCACATTTCAGGATACATTGAGTCATCTTTCTAGTTCTCTTGGGTTGGACCTACTTCCAATCGTCCTATCCTTCTCTGTTATAATTAGTAATCCAGGCGTTATTTTTCTGCCATTGTTCACAAGTTTCAAACTTAATGACATGCCTTCAGAAATCTGAGAAAACCCAAAACCTCATAGAGTAGTGTTGGAAGTACTTAACTTCTCAAGTTTTTCAATTTACCCCCAAAATGGAAATATGGAATTAATAACAAATACCCATTCTTATATTTACCTGTTTTTATTTAAAAAAATTCATACGCTCTTGAAAAGTCCGTAAAAATTTGTTTGTTCTTTAACGTTTCTCACCAGAGTACTTAATTTTTAGCCCATATAATTTGACTACACGCAAACCTATTTCAGCATACTTAATAATTTCAGCATTTTCATTATAATAAGTAAAATTAATTTGTCTTGTATTTTTAGAAGTGCTAACAATTTATCACTATCTAAATTTCAGTCTCAACACACTTTCAGTATTATTGTAATGCATATCAGAAAATATATACATACATATATAATATAAATAGTCCTCTCGAAATCTCACTTAAAATTTTCAAAGCATCATCCTGCAGATGAACTAATCATACAATCACTTTTACTAGCTAATTCATGAATTTAATCGCATCCCTTGCGTGATTTCTGACCATTTGAATCATAATCGTGAGTTTAAATGAATGACCGAATGAGATCGTTTCATGGAAGAGTGAACGTTCAGTGGGAACTAGTACATCCTGCATGAGTGTTGAATTCCTGTAAGCCTTTATTGAAGAATGTTTTGTTACAAAGTGCGTACTTATTTATTTTCAGAAAGGTGATATTTGACTAAGCAACTACACAGCAAAGAACTCCGGGTTTGATGAAAATGATTATTACTTCGAAGAATAGGCTATATTTTATCGTAAAATTTTGCCACACTAAATTATTTATTTTAATTTCTTAAAACTATAACTTAAAACATCAAGTTTACATAAAAAAAATGTACTAAATTTATATAAAATATTTTTTGAACAAACAATATTCCTTAAACTCAGTTTTTTTTAAAAAAAAATTTATACATTGGTCTTAAATTTGCTGTTTCTTGTCTTAGAATCTAACTATTTTAGAAATGCTTCTGTCTTAAGTTTGAGACACAACGCTCCATTGGTTGTTCACGGTGGAAAAGCTTTGAGAATCTGCATGAGTCATTTATTATACCATAACCTTAAACAGCAAAAAATATAGCAAACTGTTAATCGATTAGATTCCAAACGATCACTGACTACAGATGTTGTTTTAAATTGATTCTGTTTTGTTGCGGCTATTTTTTTTTCTTTTTGAATATTGCCAAAGTGGATGTTTCAACAGGTCATCATGATCTGAAACATCACATTCACTATACATCTTTACATATTCGGCATTAGTGTGTTTTGTTGTATATGTATCTAGTTTCTGAAAAGAAGTACTTCGGTGAGTTTCTCATTGCCTAACATCAATCTCTTTTTCTAGATATTGAAAACCAGTCTTCCTCTTTATTATCTCAAACCATAGGTTTATAAGCAATAAGTTGCCGAAAATGCTTATTATAGTATTTAAGAAGCCTATTTTTGATGGGTCTTTAGTGCCTCCTTATGTACTTATTAATCCCGCTTATTGCATTTAGAATTATGTTTCAAAATGATCAAGCAAGTTAAAGGTGCGTAAATACTATTGGAAATTATATTATTGATTGCATATCAATAATTGTATAAATACACTGTACATCCATGCACACATTTCTGAAATAATTAAATTTTAAGTAAACATAGTTTAATTATATTTCAAATTTGAGAATTTGTGTTCCCATATTGACTTCAGTTACTGAGACTCTTCCTTTTCTATATTTTAAAAGCATATATTTTAAGCCAATCAATTAAACCATATATTGAAACCAATACTACAAAAATTAGTATAAAATTTTAATATTTATAAAAAATTTCAAAGTATATTGTAGCATTGAGGTGAAATTTTAATTTTGTATTGTCTTGTTTACTGATTAAATACTAAAGTTCTTCCTTCAGGATGTATGTTTACCTGTATTGCTACATACTTTCCGAATAAGCCCAACGATAATTAGCCATGTAGAGAATTTTCCATACCCTCTTTCGTGAGTGGAAATTATAAGGATCTGATGAAAGTGGTGTCGCATTTTAATTATACAGTTAAAATTCGTCTTCAGAAGACGACCTATTCGTGAAGAGTTTTCATAAATAAGTTTTCTTCTTTCATAAAGTGGTTAAAAATAACGATTAAATATGTGTTTCTTTCCGAGATTCTTTAGAATTCTCTTAACCACTGATAGTCCTTGATGGAATTAGTGTTAAGGACTAATGACTTTTTACACTCTGACAACTCTGAAAGTACGAATTGTTGCGTTTGAAATATGAATTTTTTTTAAAAATATAGCTTACACTTATATATGTTTTGATTAATTTTGTAAAATATAACTCAAAAAGTTACATTTATTAAATCATAAAATATTATACCGCAAATGACGTTATAATGTTTCCAAATCACGAACACATAAGTCATATAACTCCTTGTTATTACAATTTTCTGTCTAGAAAGTTGTTTGAATTGAAGCCTTAAGTATATTTTAGATATCCAGCTGAACAAAATATCATAACACTTATTATAAGACCTTTTAAGGTGAAAAAAATCGAATGATTTTATCACATACACACCTGTTTTTCTCCTTTTTATAAATTCATTGAAAAGGATTTAAAAAATAGTTTTTCTTCTTAAAAAATTAATTGTTATGTAGCTTTATTTGTTCCACAGATGATTTAGGAGTAGTCGTATGGGATAACGTAAGTGTACTAATGGAAATATTATATAATCTTCAAAACAATCTTATTAAGCTACATTAAAAACTTCGTATAAGTTGATGACGCGCATTTCCCTGAACTTATCTATTTTATGGCCTTTATTTATATAACAACTTCCCTTCGAGAAAGAATTATTCTGTATACAAATAAGCATTAAAATATAAGTACAAGTATGGTGAATATGATATAGGTTAACCGCCGGGGAGGGGGAAATGAGGCTTCAATAGAGAAGTGATATGATACGGTTCAGGATATATTAACAATACACGAGGGAGAGAGAGAGACTGATGGAATCGCATCAGAATAGAATTTCTTGGTAGAACCCTTTTGAAGATATTAGTGAAGCACTATCAAGTCATACTAGTACAAATACTAATGAAACACATTCAAGTATACAGTATATATTTTATCAGGTTTTGGCTTGGGAAACCACTCTAGGCGTATAATAGATTTTGATATTGAATTTAAGGTATCCGACTACGTTCGGAACCATGATTTTGCAAAAGAGTATAAATGGATAATATTTATGATATTTAGTGTCACTTCGATTAGAAAATGTTAATGAATTTGTTTTAAGAATATTATTACAATAAAAAAATCATTTAAGTACAATATTTTGACAAAAAATGAACATCGAATGACCCATTTTCAAAATATTCTCCTTTAAAGAAAAAAGCTTCTATTATATATAACAATATTTTGCCTGTATGTAGATCGGAAATCTGTACAGAGGCTAAACTAGAATTTTTGAAATGTATAACTTAGAAGTGGGTTTATCCATGTTTTACGACATCAGAGGGGAGATATTTTAAGAAAAAAATGCTGATAATTATATTTCAATGGGTTGTAACTCTGAAAATAATGTGAATTTTTCAAAAATAATAGTTCAGACTCTTTGCAGAAGTCTTTACTTTATATAAGAAAAAAATTATTATTTTAGAAGCGTTTTTTATAAAAGGAGAACATTTTGAAAAAAGGTTATTCTAAGTTAATATTTTGCCAAAATATTGTATTTAAATAAATATTTTTGTTAAAATGTCCTTAAAACAATTTTATACATGTATTCTAATCCAAGTGACACTAAATATCATGAAAACTATCCATTTCTGCCCTTTTTTGAAAATTACGGTTCCGAACGTAGTCGGATACCTTAAGTCGTATAAAGCATATGTTTAAAGTATTGCCTCGTATGTTGATAGTTCAGAAGCAGTGGTATTTTTAGAGTAACAAATTGAACAAAGTAACTGCATATAGCCCAATTTCTGAGTCATTCTCCAATGGTCAAGCAAGTAACATAGTTCCATCCTAATTTCATCCTTTAATAGATCATTTACCAGCTGGATGCCTAGGTCCATTATTTACAAGTTTGCATGTTGGTAACGGACTTGTAAATTCTTATATGACAGCAGCCGTAAGCTCACTGCCTTTGTCGCTTTGTAGGGGAAAAAATCCCAACACAAAGGAAACAAATACTATGGTGTAATGAAATTTGGACAATGCAATTGTATAGTTTACATTTTTAATTAATTAAATTGTCAAGATCACAGATTAATTTAAGCTCAAGAAAGTGCTTTTAAAATGAGAAATGTTGTTACATTAATATTCGGTTTAACCTCTAGACTTTTGAATGCAGTCTTGCATGCATTGTGTCATAAAGGTGCCGAATGTCACTTTAAGGTTCGGAGTTCCATGCTCGTTGTGCTTGTTGTGTCAATACTGGGATGGTCAGTGCTGACCGTGGATGATGCTGGAGTTGACGTCCAATGATATCCCATTAGAGACAGATATGGTGATCTCTAAAGTCAAGGTAACATGTCAACACTATGTAGAGCACATTGCATTTCAACAGCGTTGTGAGGGCGAGCATTATCCTATTGGAAAAATACCCCTTGAATGCTAATCATGAATGGTCATACTATAGATTGAATTACCAAACTGACGTACAAATTTGCTGTCAGTTTGTTTTGGATAATCACCAGAGTACTCACGAGAGCCGCTACACCCGTTATATGTCCTTCTTACTTTAATGGATGGCAACACGAGGCCCCAAGAGCTCATCTAGTCGACGAATTTCTGGAAAGTGAGGATATTCGCCGAATGGATATGCCAGTTAAATCTCCAGATCTCATATGGATAGAGAATGCCTGGAACATTTTGGGGAGGGCGATTACAACTCGCAAAATCCTTCCGAGGACTATCCAAGGCCTTTAAACAGTGTAGCTGAAGGGGTGAGATTAAGTGCCAAAAGAACTCGCATAAATTTCCTTATTTCAGGTATAAAATCCTGATGTGAGGCCTGCTTATCTTAAAAGTGGATTATACCCCTATTTACCCTTATTTTTTATATTCGCACTCACACACAGCTGCTGTTTCATGCATTCCGACTTCAATGAGTGTTACGCACGATCATGCGTGTGTAGTTCAACTGTAGAACGGTTGTTTTATTTATTATACTTTATTTTTTTGGTTTATATCAGGCCTATATACATACGAAATTTCTTTAAAATCTGTCCAGTAGTTCTAGAAATAATTGAAAAAATCAAAATAATCTTTTTGTAAACGATTATAGTGAAAGGATTTGATCAAGTCACTTATATATTTTTGATATGGAAATCCCCTCAAAAAGAGAGAGAGAGTTACTATAACATCCAAAGTTAATTGGTCATCTACCTTAGAGATTGATCAAATCTTTACTTGTATTATCTCTCTTTGTGATATACATTTATATTTTATTTTTGTTTAACATGTGTCTGTGTAAATTTATATTTGTATGATAATTCGAGTTTAATAGTTAGCTACAACTACTTCTTGTGGAGAAAAAAGCCAAATAAATACAATAGAATTTGTAAGGTATGAATCATCCTGTGAATAATATAAAAAATATCTGTTAAGAAAGATTGTAATTGTAATCTACTTGAACTATCTTTTACAAAACGAATAAACAATTGATTAATTTGATAACAAATGTGTATAAGTACTTAAAAAAAATTTAAAAAAATACATTAAAAGTATGCTCCCTATAATAATATAATTTACGAGTACAAAAAAACATTCCTAAAAAAGAGAAAGATAGCTTTAGCCAAATTTATAACCAACTCATACATACCTTGCAAAAGCCACTGAACAAAGTTTTGCGAATGTTTGAAAAACCAGCACAAATGTTTTTCTCTGACTTGTGACTGTGATTGATAGTACGGTTATGTAAAATAAAGTAAGTGAAAAAATCATCGTAAAATTCTGAAATTTGTGGCCACAGTAGCTAATGATGCAATGGAGGTTGTCAATTTTTAAATTTTCAAATTTTCAAAAAAGTGCTCGTCCTCATTTAACAAAATGATAGTGAATATTTTTCTACTTTTCCCAGAACAGATATGGTCCTACCTCTCACCTTGTGACCGCTAATTGTTATGTTTTGGGACACTCTGTACATTCACTATTAATAACATATATTTTAGATTCATGATATTTTTTGGAATTTTTATTTCTTTATTTTTAAATTCCGCTTAAAAATTACTGAATTAAGTTGAAATAAAATATAATGTGTGTATTATGTAGCTTTTAATGTAATTCCATTTAAAAATTTAGGATTTTAAGCATTATCTATAAATGGATATTTTGATTGGTTGTAATAAATAGAAAATGGGTTAAGAAATTTTTAAAAAAATGTATTTCTGGCTTGCTTATTTAGAAATCCTATTTTTAGCGTCTCAATATTTAAATTATGTAACATATGTAATTATTGTGTTTATATGTAGTAGCTACATAAACCAAGTTTTTAAGATGTTAACACAGTTTTATCAAAACACATGATTGTAAAGTTTATTGTAAAATGCTAAATGTATTAAGCATACGAATTAAACACGTTTTGATTTAATGCATATGTGTCAATAATAGTTCAGGTTCAAAAAGGATTTAAGTTTCTTAAATTGAATTACTCTTTCGAGTTTGGTTTCTAACTAAATTTCTCTCTAGATTTCATTGAATCTTGACCTCATACACAAAGAAGCATTTCTATTATATTAATTAAATAGCTTACAAGCTTACAGTTTCAGAGGAATAATACGAGCAGTTATAAAATCCCACTGAACGCATATAAAATTATTGAATAATTTGTGAATAAACCCTTTGAGAATTAAGATTTAAGAACATTGAAAGTATTGAATAATAAATTTTATAAGAATCATACAAAAATATATTTAACAAAAATCGTAAATTTGCCCTAAAGTTTTTCGTTAACCTTAAAAACGCACGTTTATATTTTTCAAAATAAATTTGAACTCCCTATTTTTTAAATGTCTTTCAAAGATTTGGGATTATATAAAATTAAAAATCAATAAAAGGACATGAATGCAATTTGTCTTTTATTCCATGTAAATTCCTTGATCCTTTTAAGGCTAGCTGTAGTTTTAAAAGTCAATAACACTTCTAAAATATCAACAACAAAATAATCATTTCAATTTACAGGGCAGCAGCTGCTCTTTCTTGGCTCTTTTCCATTCTAAAGTAAGTCTATATATTTCTACAAATCCAGTTAATTGAAACTTTAACTTAATTCTGTTCCCTAAAGAGTCGAAGAATTCGAATAAAGTAACTCTCTCCACCTTCTGTTGTCACTTCGAAGGGATGTTAAATAGATTACTATGTCTTTGTAGCTGACGTTGCAGACAACAGTTCGTGTTTTAAGGAACACGTCTCTCTTACCACACGTTAACGTTCCTGATTAGCATGCACTTGTAAAAAACAATGAGAGATTATTTCTTCGACGAACGTTAGTTTTCATTCAACTACTTAATTATATTAATAAGTGTTATCAATTTCGGACATAAATCTTTTTAATGAATTTAGTTGAAGGAAGAATTTCGACAATGATATAAAATAGAAAATAATAATTTGGAAGAAAAACTATTTTCGAAATTTAAAAATAACATTTTTAAATAAAGATAAGTCCGTTTGAAGTAACATATTTTGGAGCTGAGTGTTCTGGAAAATTTCTAATTTGAGTGGTTTCAACATGATTATTTTCCCATACATACTGAGGTATCGCCTTTAGAATCTCTTTTATATATAGCGACATTGATAAATCGTACAGGATTCTTAGATGTTTCTTTCTCTTCGATTAACCTCTATTATTTCTATTTTTCACTAACCGATTTGTATTTGCCTTGTGAAAGAACCGAGATATGTGTTAATTATCATTGCAGTAAAAAGAGGAAATTGGGATTGTGTAAGATTTGATAGTTAATTGATGTATATATTTAACATAGTAAAAACAATATTTTTGTCAGTTAGATAGACACTCGTGAATTTAGATGTAGAGTTGTCTTTAAATAGTAGACCACTAGATTCATCCTGTTGCTTGCTAGAACTTGTATGACCTTGCCTCTAACCGTCTGTAATTACGTAAATGTTTATTATTTGGATAAGGTTCAGTAGTTAATTTCGAAGCTATTACACATATATTTTAGAAATTCCCTGAGATTGGGTTTTATAATTCTTGTTCATTCATCCTTCAACATTAGTACAAATTCTGGTTCGTCCGAATGAGTGAGTGACTATTAACTTCACCCATATCTGCTTCTAGAGGGCTTTTGGTGACGAACCTCGTAATTTTGAACCGTGGTCAAGTGATGAGGATGACTCCTGAGCTGTCACCCTATTCTAGATTCCATACCACACCAATGAGAGGACGTTTGAACACCGACAATTTTTTCGTATTTACGTAGGCTGTTCAATAAGTAATAAGACAAATTTTACAGCCGCAAAACCACTCGTTGGAATGCTAATTTCTGTAACATAAGACAAGTTTGTCGTCTGTATTAACAAAATGTAACGATAGATGTCATGTACAGACTCATTTTCTTGAGTATCACGTCATCGAACTGAAGCGTGTTTGTCGGCACCTACTTGACGCGGCCAAATATTGAAATGAAAGCAAAAATCTGCAAAAATCAGCATCAGAGAAATTTGATATGATAAGATATGATTAATGACTGGGACAAGAAGGCAACAGTATCTTAAAATGCTTTATCACAGCAGACGAGGCTTTGATGTATTACTATGATCCAACCATAAAACAACAAAGCAGTAATTGGAAACATCCATCTTCACCTACTCCCAAGAAAGCAAAAACTCTGAAATCGGCTGGTAAAATTATGACCATAGATTTTTTTTTATCATGAATGAATTATGTATCAACACGCCGACGAACCCGGTATTACCGTAAACGACTCGTACTGCACTAATGTCCTGCGAACAATGGTACCGCACGTTAAAAAAAACATCCATTGCTTCGAAATGGCTTCCTATGACACCATGACAATGCCCGACCACATATTGCTCGTTGAGAACTGGATGTTTCAAAGCAGTACAACGTATAGATTTTACCACACACTCCATATAGTCCTGATCTCAATCCATGCGATTTTTGGCTGTTTCTTCAACTTAAGAAACCATTATGAGGCAAGCATTTTGCAAGCAACAAAGCATGTGTAAAGGCTGGGGAGATGATTTTGAAATAGCTCTCACAAAACTGACTTTTACATGCTTTTAAGAAGCGGACAGAACTTTGGGATAAATGCATTACGTGCCATAGAAGTAATTTTGAAAAAAAAACATGTAAGTGATGACGATTAAAGGTATTCTGTTATATATATATATATATATAACAGAATATATATATATATATATATATATATATATAATTTTAGTCTTATTACTTATTGAACACCCTCGTACATATACTAAGCAGACATATACTGGACATACGAAGCAGAGATGCATTTGAAAGAGATCCTAGAAGAAATTTAAATTGGTGAGCTGCCGAATGTAGGGAGGACATATAGCAATAGAAATCCTTCAATTATTCTAAATGCTATGAAAATAAGTTAAGATTATATATTCTATATTTAAACTTTGTTGCATACTAATTTTTTTCAAAATTTGTGGGACTCTGGGAGAAAATATTATATTTCTACAAATGTCTATAAGTACTTTTTTTTCTTTTTGAAACAAGGAGATAGTTAAGTGATTCGCGTGTGGCAGTAAAATGTGCGAAGTGTGTTAAAATGTGTAATCATAATTCGAGTGTTTGAACGTGATTGGCAATTTCATTTACAAGAATGGATGCCAAATTCCCACGAGTTAGGGATCGAGTTTAAAAAAAATACAAAATTCCCTTTGATTTTGGAAAGAAAACTTGAGAATAATTCTGATTTCTGAATTATGACATAAAATAATAAAATAAGAAGAGACTGTAAAGATTGATCTATGCACGCAAATACAGAAGAAAGTTAATAGAAATAACTAGCTCTACTTTTAAGCAAATCAACATTTTGTATATATATATATAATTTAAGGATCTTTCTCTGAAAAGTCTGGACTCATACCTGGGTTTTGCCATGAATATGAAACGGAAGATAATCTACCGGTCATGATCATATAGACACAATAGAATGAAAAAGAAGATAACTAACTATCATGTAAATCAGATATTAAAGAAGATCTCGCTTGAGCCTGCACAATCAGGGAAAGTAATGGCAAACCTAAATCACCAAATTCATATAGGTTTGTGTTTAACTATCATAAGTTGAACACCACTACAAAGCACCAGCGTTATAAATAACCGTTTATAGGTCTACTAGAGAGTATTATGAAGGTTTACATAATGGCTTCTTCCCACTGAGGTATTCAGGTATTCCTGGGAATAAGGCTGCAAATGAGTTTGCCGGAAAAGAGTGCATCATTCAGCAGACCGCTTCAGTGGGAATTGGCTACAAATGTGTTTCCTCAATGAACAAATTGGCCTTGCGAAATCTACATACATCCTAACTGAAAGAGTGAACAAAAGAAAAACCTTGAAATACCACGATCCTTAATTTCCCGGACTATTTCGTATGACAAATATGCACGATTGTCTATCTATAGGCCCATATGTATCGTTTCAAGGTTGTCAACAAACTTGCTGGCCCCTAGACTGAAGCGACTTGCTGATGACTGCAGACTGCCCAGGCCTGAAGGAAGGTTTCATTTCCTCCCGCAACTGGGAGACTAGAGAACTTTTATTAAATTTAACACCTTGATTTTTTTGTTCTTATATCTCCTAGTCACTTTTCCTGTTCTTGTTTCATTTTTTAATTTTTCTGTCTTTTTTTGTATGTGTCTCTTTCGGCAAAACAACTGACTTCGTCAATCACCTGCTGTATTGGGAAAGTAACATAAAGTCTACGCTTGATGTTCGCTCAAGATATTTTCAGTTTGCTGCCAGTCCAAGTCCAAAAATTACTTTAATCACTAAAATAGCAAAAACCGTTTTTAAAACGCATGTCGTTTGGATTATCTGGAGTCGCTCCAAATTTCCAGAGAGTAATTGAGTTCATATAAAAAACCTGAGTTAAAAAAAGAAGAACACTTTATGCTTAAACAGCTGTGTTGATATCATTTCTTTTCAATAAGTGTTGTATTGTTACAGAATATAGGTTTGACGTTAAATAATGGGGGAAAACATTTACGGGAGAGGATTTGAAATAATAAGTGATGAAAAATTTAATAAGGAATTTGTTATATGGCGGTGCATATAAATGCTACTAAAGTTAAAAATATATTGGATATACCGGCAGTTGAATGTGCTCAAGAGGGGAAAACATTTCCTGTTACTATGAGATGGTATCAAAAGTTTGTTAAGAACCAAACCAGATAACGTTTTGAAATTTTGTGGGAATGTATATTATACTATTTTTCATAAAGTGAACCATAAGTTTTGTTGTAGGTTAAATATGTTTTCATTTAGGGCAGTTTTTATAAAGAAAAAACTTACAAAATATCAAAAATTTCATATTATTACAGTAAGACACCCCGCTTAACGCTGTTTGTTTAGCGTTGTTTCGTTTAACGCTCTTTTATTTGGATTGTGGGATTTACCGAAATAGCATGCAGCGTTAGGCTTTCCGATATCCGAAGCAGGTTATCTGTGTTTCTTCTATCCAGTGGTATTATACGAAAGTATTTGTATCGTTTCAAACATCTGTTGACGTTATTTTAAGTAAAAATTGATGTAATATAACGATTGCTATAGAGACAAATATTATGATTTATAGTTTTTATCATGGGTGACAATAAAAAACACGAAAATAAAGCATAAAAAAAAGCATTTCACTAGAAACTAAAATGCAAGTGATTAGAAAATTAGATGCTGGTGAACTTCAATCTCAAATTGGTGCTGCATTGAATTTGGCAACTTCAACAATAAGGACCATTCTTAAGAATAAAGTAAAAATACTGTCATTGGTAGCTGCAACTACGACAATCTCTGCAACTAGAATTTTACCCGTTCCAGAAATAATACAATAGAGGAAATGGAAATACCACTTTCTATATGAATTGACGAAGAATCTCAACGCAAAATGCCAGTAAGCCAGTCAACTTTCTTGATAAAATGGCAGAAAATTGGAAATACAGAAAAGACTGAATGATCTGAAATGTAAACATACTGACTTAGAATTTTATTTATTTTTATATGCATATTTCTTTATTAGGTTTCTATACTTGTAAGAAATAAATTTTTATTTTATTGTTATAAAAAACATAATTAATAAATTTAATGGTAAAATACCTGACCAATTTTCTTCCCCTAACCCCATTATTTACATGATGAGATAACGTCGTTTAACGCTGTTTCATATTACGTTCTACTTTGATGGAACGTATATCCCGCGTTAAGTGGGATCTTACTGTATGTATAATTTTCTGTAATTTTTTTGTATTTTAATATCTCTCTTAGATTTTGGTTCATTTTGAAGAGCACTGTAATATGTATGTTGTGTATAAAGAAAATTATGACAATTGTGTTAGAAATTTTTATACGGTGTCACCCGTTTTTGTAAAAATTTGGTAAAGTTTCCTTGAAAACAACCAATTTTTCTAAAAGTACAATATTTATTTTAAAAATTTTATGTATTTGCATATTTTTTTTTTATTTTTCTTCCAAAAACACTCAATTTGTTTCAAAAATTTTTTCTCATAAAAAACATTGGGTCCGAAGGTAGGCAGTCACATTAATTGTTGTTTTTTTTAAATTTTTAAATTTTATTTTTTACCAAAACAAGGTTCTAAAATGTGTTTACCTAAATAAATAAAAAAAAAAAAAATGATTTTTTATGGGTTTCAATCTTAACCGAAATTAATTTTTACGATTAAATTTTTATAAATAATTAATATAACATTTTAACATATAACAAAAAAAGGAGTAATATAGCCTACGCATTATTTAATCAAATAAATATTTTTTTTAAGCAGTTGCATTGAAGTTTTCTTATTCAAATATTATATAGTTTTTCAAGAATGAGGAACACAGCTACTTTACAGAACTCAAAAACCTTTGTGGATGTTAGGAATTTTCCAAAAAGCTCTAACAATTCAAATTTAGTGGTAAGAATTCTCAGTGCTTTCTTTCACAAAACGAATTCAAAATCAACGCTGTCTGAAAAACAACTTTTTTCGACTTGACAGAATCACTTCGGTTTTCCAACAATTTCCATATTCCTTCGTTCCCTAAGCCTCTCATTTTAACAAAATGCCTGAAAACATGGAACATAAATCTTCTTTTTACCTTGGACGTTATACATAAATTCTGTGTATATTTGGAAACAATTCTTGGTCATGGAAAAAGAAATCAATGGTATTGATAAATATAAGGGATGCTTTATATCTTATTGTTACATTTTTGAATAAATGAAAGTGAATAGCTCTTTTTTTATATAAAAGTCATGAGTATTTTTCTTTGTTTTTAAAATAATAATGAGAAAGAACTGACACATGGGTAATAAAAAATTCTAAAGCTATGCTTAGAGCAGAGAAATCGTAAAAAACTAAATTTTGCTTTATACTCCTAATGTTGTGCTAAAACTGACGAAACTTTTCATGGAGGAAAAGTAGCCGATTACTCTAATTATTTGAGTAGTAAAAGATTTATTACTGGACAAAACAGATAACTATTACGAATTAACGAATATACACACAAGGAAACATTACAACAGAGTAGTTGAAAACATTAAAAACACAAGCTTTACAACACTCCAGAAACAATACCTTAGAACAGCTGAACTAACAGGAATTCCGATAGATAAAGTATTTGCCTTATAACAAACGATGTACAATCAGATTTTAATCTTGTCTCCCTCAGATCTGAACTCCACCAACCTTCAGACAACCTCATCGAAATTTAAAAAAATGATCGATTCCAGAGACTTCTCGATGGTTTCTTGGCGATGTAATTTTTAGCTAAATTTGGCACCAAATCTGTGATTTAGGGTGATGAAGTCTTTTCACATTATCTAGGCTTGTCATAATTTAAACTCATGTTGGGAAGCGAACTTTCTATTAAAACTCAATTTTACCCAAGGGCAGTGTTACTGCGGGGAAAACCACATACGTGGTGTTTCAAAATTGTGTTACAAATTTGAAAGTATGCACATGTTTGAACATCATAACTTATTAGATTTATATTTATATTACGGAGAATAAAATATCTTTTACATAATATTCTGCTGAAAATGCGTATAGCCTGAGCTTAAATAATGTGAAATGGCACTTTTTGCTGTTTTCAGATATTCACATATTTAGAACGTCTTACTATTATGATATATTCTGCTTTGACATTTAATGAATTCAAAATAGTTATTTATCAAAAAAAATACCAATTAAAAAATTTGAAAAAATCATTACATAAAAATCTATTGAAGTAAACCATTATTAAAGATAATGAGCTGTAAAAAAATACAAAGTTTTCAGTTATTCAAAGGATTTAAAGGAGATTAAATTGAAAAGAAAATTTTTAGTTCAGAAGATGTAGAAAATTACAAAGTTAAAACTCATGATTTACAATAAAAATGTAGATATTTTAATAATTCAGAAATTAAAAGTATTGTATTTTCTCGTAAGACGTGTAAGTCAGGAAAAAGCAATTCTCAGTGATTTTAAAAAAAGTTTTCATTAAACCTAAAATATTTTCACATAAAATATATCTTTATTTACGAAACAAAGGTCGAGATTTTTTCAATATCACTTTACACTCTCAATAGTAGTGAAACTGTTTTTAGGAAATTCCATTGATTTCATTCCTTATGTTTTTATTTTAAAAGTACGCATCATGTGCCAGATTTTACGTTAAGTAATACAAAAATTCAAGTTCACAAAAACCAGTAAGTAGAAAATAAAATATTATTTAAAGCATTGTGGTTATAAGATGAAGAAAAGTTCGATAGAAAATTTTATTTTCGATTAGTTCCGAATCTGTTAAAGTAACTATTAATAGATATTTTAACTTTTTGTAAGAAAATTGCATTATAATATTTTATACAATGATAATACTTTTTACCTCTATTCAAACAAATGCTGACAAAATTAGAAATTTGTTTTAAATGCAGGTTTTAGGATTGAATACATTTATGCGCAAATAATTATATATATTTGTGAATAATTCGTAAAATTACATAATTTAAATAGTCTTATCTTTTATTTTTCTATAAGAAAATATTGCTTTCTTTTCTTACAGTACTGTATTTTAGTTTTGTACTTTATTAGAATGGAGAGTAAACAAAGGAATATATAGGACAAAAAAAAACTGGTAAAAAATATATCTTTGTGAGATATGATCTACACTAAACAAAGAGGTGAAGATTTGACAAATCTGTTCAAGGAAATAGGGCAAAAAAAATTGTAACCTATTTAGAAATATTAAATATAGATTTTGTAAAGAAAAGAAGTGTTTTCGCGACACAACTCACTTTTTTCGAGAGTTTTTGCTTTTATTTTTCTCTAATTTTCCAAGCAGTGTTTCTCCTTTTGGATGCGTTTGGCAAAATATCAAAAAACTATTAATTTTTTTAAGATATTATGAAACATTTTTAAAGGTTTAACAAACTTTTAATCGGAATTGTTACATTCAAAGTATTGAAATGTGTTTTACAACATTGTTACTTAACAAAATAACAGACAATTTTTAATTAATTAAATTTCTAAATCTATTTAGGGAGTCAGTATGATTCTAAATCTAAGGCAATTGTGCTTAGATAAAGAGTAACTTATATTAGTAAATTTAAGATATGTTATATCCAAGAATTTATTGAGAAATTAATAAGTAAAAGAAAACTAAGCATAAGTATTTAAATTAACAAATTTGGACATAAGGCCATAAGGCTATGGTTAAATAATGAGAATTACATCTAAACTGGTACTCCATATTTCAAACGTCTTAACGTGAGGACTTTTAAACGCATTCGGTTGATTGTTCATCATATCCTTTTCACGACTGTTCTTCAACGGCACGATTCGACAGACACTTTTCCAGCCTCTAGTTTGCTTCCGTGACAATTCTACTAACGGGGTCACACTATAATGAGAAATGAAGTAGAGAGGATTAGTTAAAAGTATGTTACTTAATAAATTATGTTATTGTTCTTAATTTAAAAATAATCGTAATTTTTAATATTTAATTAACCCCTGAAACGTGCAAACAGTATATAGGAAATAATAATATTCTGGTTCATTATTTTGCAATTTTTTTCAACGTAGATAGCATTCATTTTACAATTTCCTGATAAAACGTGTTATGCTTCACCCACTCCGACAATGCACTAAGATACTGTAACTACGTTCGTAGCAACGATTTTTTGAAAGCTTATAAATTGATATATATATATAATTCTTCTGTGTGTGCCTATATGACTGAACTCCTCCTAAGCGGCTGGACTGATTTTGATGACACTTTTTGTGTGGGTTCAAGTGGATTCCAGAATTGTTTAGATTCACAATTCGGTCCAATATCGCAATTAGTTAAAAATATATTAATTAAAAACCTTAAAACTCAAAATTGTTTTACTCCTGTGTGCTGTTTATTCTTTTAATGCGCGGCAAGAAAGAAAAAAGAAATAAGAGGGTAAAATTTGGTTTTTCGCACGGCCAATTAATTATATGTTGGGTGTCCGAGGGTTGGCAAACCATCGTATTTGTTTGTTTATACCCTCAAGGATTAACCAAAAATTGTTTGTATTCAATGGCATTACTATAAATTTATTTATTGAGCATTAAAAAAAATATACTTGTTATGAAAATAGCTCGATTTTTATCTTTTTTATCATTTATTTAAAACAAGTTTAAGTTTCTATTCAGAATAGCTTCTACTCTATTCAACTTGGTTCACAGAATACACTAACTCACACGCAATCGATAGGTTGAAATGTGGTAACTGTGCATGTGATGACGTCAGGTATTGTAATAACTTTTGCTATAGAAATTTCATCAAAAGGGTCCAGATTGGTTCAACTTATTCAAAAAAGTTTGAAATTTTCGGATTAATACATGTGTACAGGACATCGTCTGTCCTGGCCGCTAGTATATATATATATATATTGATATTTAGTATCGCGTGAAGTTTCAAAATACTCTCCTTTGTATGAAAAATGCCAATAATAATAATACTTTGCAAAAATATGTAGTTGAGTCTGAATAAGATTTTTCAAAATGTATACCGTGAAATCCGGCATATAACGCGTACCTATACTTTCAAGCTGCCTTTTTTAATTTTTAGTTACATTGGCCGCATAACGCGCACCCTCTTTTCACGAAGAACTGAAATGAACATGATTTGAAGTATTTTATTTGAAGTTACATCCCAAACATTAGAAGGAATATTACATTTCTAGAGCCCCATCCCCGTAATTTCATAAGAAATGTCATTTTTTTTTAAATAAACAGTATTTCAATATATGTTGAAGAATGATTTTTTATGCTAATATCCTCTTTATTTTTAAAGCTCTCATCTTTATAACCGGCGTACAACACACACACGTAAATTTCAATCTTATTTTTGGGTTAGAAATGCGCGTTATATGTTGAATTTTACGGTACATTAAAATTAGATTAATTCTTTTTCTTAAAAAGCAGATTAAAAATAAAATATCGAAAACACCGGTTATCTTTTTGATTGAGCTTGGTTTTGAAAATAATCTAATTTTTTTCAAAAATCCCAGGTCAGGCTCTATATAAAATTTATGGCATTTACAAGTAAAGTATTCTTACAGAAGCATTTTTCAAAAAAAAGTAGAATATTTTTAAAATATATTCTTCCTTCAATTTTTTGCAAACAATTTGAATTTAAATTTTTTTTTTGTGTGTGTGATTATATTTTTAAACAATTTTAAGCGCGTATTTTCTAATTCAAGGGACACTAAATATCAAGAAAAAAATATTCATTTACACTCTTTTTCAAGATCATGGTTCCTAGCATAGTAGGTCACCTTAATAAAAAAGCTAAATCTTAAATAGTGCTGAATAGAACATGCAAAAAAGTTACCTTCAAGAATATATAGCCCATTTACTGAAAAAGGTCAATCGAATCAGTGGTAGAAAATCACAAAGCTTCGAAGTGCTTCACAATAATTGATCTTTCACTCTTGAGTAATTTTAACTGCTTCGTTTAAATGCGGCTCCACGTGTAGCAGATGTTTGCAATTTCTAGTCACGAACGGCGCAAGGAAGATCACATTACTGGAAATATTCTCACAAGGCTCTCCAAGAAAACGTGTGAAAAGGTAGGTAAATATATATTTCGAAGGAAGAATTTTGAGAAGTAATTGCCGCATTCAACGAGATGGGATGTCAGCAATGGGAAATTAAATTACCTATTGTAGGAAAAGGATGGGATTTGTTAATCTTTTGAATGAGCAATAGATACTACCACAAAGCTTAAATAGAATATTTTCAGAATTGATTTGTTATTTCAAAGTGATGTCAAGAGATTCAAAAAGGCTTTTCACTTAATACTTTGTCATTGATACTAATAGGCAACTTCTTCAAAAGACAAGTTGAAGTATTATTGAAAATTAAAAAAGTATCGATACAAAAAAAGAGCGAGTTAACAGCTTTTCCAACAAAGAAGAAATTTTCTTTAAACATTGTATACAAAGCGTAATGTTTTTTTCAATTTGAAGTGAGAAACACGAAGCGCATTTTAAGGATCTCGAAATGATACACATGCTCATTTTCTAACAATAACAAGGAATAAAATCATCAAGATTCTAAGAAAGGAAGCATTGTTTCTAATGCTACCATTAAAATAAATTAATGCCATTTGCAACTATTAAAATAAATTCCCGAGTTTGTTGAAATGAAAGGAACATCTTTTGAAACAACATTTTGTAATATCAGATTAATCAATGTGAGTCTTTTTTTTTTTTGTTAAATATGTAAAAGATTTTGCATCAATACATTTTTTAAGACTTTATTGCAGCATTATGTTGTTTTACAATGAAGGTTTTTCCCTTTAACACGAAAAACATTCATCAGAAGACGGAGTGATCATATCAAAGCTGCGTAGTGATTATCATTCTGATAGAAAAATATGTTTAATCATGCAAATTTTGCAATTCACTCTCCTCCTCCCCCCTTTGCTTGTCAAATAGAAACTCCTGCTTGTACAACGTTGCACTGACTCTCTGTTTTTGGAAAACAAATAACACTGAGTGTAGCATATAAATGTGAATACTCTATTTTCCAAAAGTTATGGTAAGACCCATCTTTTGTGTCTATTTCGAAAAAGAATAACGTTTAAACGAAGAAAAAATGGGAACTAAAAAGTTTGTATACATGCAACACACAAATTAGCATAAGTTTAAACCAACAATGATTTACACCAACAACAACAAAAAAAAAAGTGTAGCACAAAAGTCTATATCAATCCAGTAATTTACAGCTTTTTTAAGAAGAATGCCATGGAAGCATCACAAAAATAGCTTCTAATAAGGAATGTGTAGCCTTCGTAAGTACAATTAATTGGCGGAATTGGCTTTCATCCCATGACCGCAAGACATTCAGTTTCGGAAAATCCTGTACATCAGTCCATCTACTCCCCAAGTCTTGTATACGGTAAAAATTCGATAGGAACAATGCGAACCATGAGCTCGCCACGATGATCTGTTACCTATAGTAATCATATAACCACGGGAAGAAACAACTTTCAGCTTACCATATACAATTTCATCATGTTATTGCATACTACATTTGTTTCCTTCGTATCAAGGCATTTGCGAAACGCATGCCGAGTAATGGTTTTCAAGTAGTGGTTGAAGGAGAGTTTCTGGTTCCTAAACTGTGATGGACATGTTTGATTAAGACCTGATACACAACATTCTGAATTGAACTTAGAGAGAAATATGCTAAATGTCCATAATTTTATATTTATTATCATTTACAAAAAGGAACTGAGCGTTTATTACGCATGTTATATGTAATTCTTACAATAGGTGTGCTCTAATTAAGTAAAAACAAGCAAATAAATGATAGATATATATTACACCAGGTACATTCTACGACGATGGTATTACGTCATTACTGTTTAGAAGAGTTTAAATTCTGTAACAATTGTCAGCAAAATAAGTTTTCACAAAAAACGGCATTTTAGAGCATATATATATACATATGTATACCATATCATATTAATGTATGCAAAAAAAAATTCTTATGAATAAAACAATGTCTTAAAAATAAATATGAAAGAATGAATACGACTAGTTTTTATAATTAAATAGCGTAATCTACATATATATTATAAATTCGAAAGATACTGAGGATGTTTGTCCGTCTTTCACGCAAAAACAACTGAATGGATTTTAATGAAACTTTACAGTAATATAGCTTATACATCAGAATAACACATAGCCTATAATTTACAGCATAGACAATAATTTATAAAGATATTGTGTGAAGTGTCCAAAATATAACGATATTTGTCAAGTAAGTAGGAAAAATTCTGCCATCTGCAAGCAAATCTGGCGTGCGCTGCGAAAAAGCCCACGACAGTATATATCTATATTTTATTTGTGAAGAAACCCTTTTTGTTTTGGCTACGCAAGGTGGTAGCTTCTAATTAATTCCTGTGATCAGCATAATCCCTAATTTTTTTTTTATTTCAGAATAAAACTAGATATTGAAGGGTCTCTCTTTATTTATAAATGTTTTTTTTAATGATTTTATTATGCACATTTGGTAGTAAGAAATTGATTTTTTTTCAAAATAAATGCTTTTATCGATTCTGGTACTTGCAGTAAATAAACCTTTTTCTTTCACACTACATCATTTGGACAAATTTTCAAAATTTGTTTGTGGTTAGTAGTTAATTATAACGCTGTAATTTTAATTGAATAGGCAGATATTGCATTTTTAAGTATGAAAAAAATTATAACTATTGTACTGTATTTTTTGGAGTGAGTGAGTGAGTGAATATTAACGTCGCACTGTTCGACGAGGGCTTTTGGCAATGGACCACGTAATTTTGAACCATGGTCAAGTGACGTGGACGACACCTGAGCTGGAAACCCCTTCTCCTAACTACCACACCACACCAACTTAGAAGGAATATCCTACCAATACTTAGCAGGAATATTCTTTGAAATCCACTCTTCCAAGATTTATGGCAGCACGGGTTTTATGATATGGAAGGCAAATCGTTTTGTAGCAGATATTGCGTTTTCAGCGTATTGCAAAGATTATTATTTTTGTCCCGAATAAATAGTTTATGTCAAAATTTAAGTGTCTCATGTTTTTGTTTGTTAATGAAGACCTTAGAAAACGATTTGACTATTTATTTTAAGTCAACGGTATATATAACTAATTTTACAGTGGAATATCTTTAATTAATTTATTAGCTCTAACGGATTAAATTTCCCAAAGTGGAGTATTTTGTTTATGTATATTCCTTAATTTTCAATGTAGTGATCCAAAAAACTTATTGTATGAAAAAACTGCAGTAAATCATAATGCGGTATATAAAGTATTAACGTGCATCGCACCCCTACACGGCGGGTCTTACAAATCTCTAATAAAGCTCGAGCTATATGAAAGTAGCTAGACATTTGCCAAATGACTCTATCGTCAACATTTCACTATGTTATTCATTGAATCGACATTATAATTTAAGAAACGGCGTTGCTTGTAAATATTACAATTTTAACATAAAATAAATACAACATAAAGTAATAATAATGTATTACACTTTCAGATATATAAATTATTTACACTATTTTAAGCGTTTATTACACAAAACTTTTAACAATGTGTTTCTTTTGCTGAGCAGAGATCAGCTTAGGGAGGTATTTTTAAAAATCGACCCTCAAAAGTGTTACGGGGAGTTATAAATAAAAAAAAATCCTTTTTATCTGCTGTTAGATCTACAGACTTAAAATTTAACAAAGGTGTGTTTTCTTTCTTTCTTTTTTTTTGTTTAGCTGAGATATGCAAAAAGCTTTTTTGTTTAATTTGCAATTCACGTAAAATTAACTCATTAAAAACTTATTTATCCTTCAATCTGTGTTGTTGAATTTTTCAGTTCACCTGTGAGAAGCACGGGTATACTAGCTAGTATATATATAATTTCAAAATACATGTATTAAAATTAATGCTTTAACCATCCCGTTGAATTAATACAAATCTTTATATTCTTAGGACAAAAATTAAAGTGCGTTTCTTATTAAGCGTTATATTTGTATATTAAGAAGAGCAGCAGATATATTTACATATGTTTATTATAATGTAACTTAAATTTTATATTTACTTAACTTTAAATTATAAACAAAACATTATATATACTCTTTAATCTAATTATTCAATGCATTTCTTTGCCTCCATATTTTAACTACCAATACAAAAATGTACTGAACAGCCTTCGAAACTTTCAAAAACTACTTTGTTGAGTAATATAGACAAGAACACATATACTGCTTAAAAATTCGTTTAGCATTATTTTGTTTAATCTTGAATTGTAGACTTTAGGGACATTCTCCGTTGATACATTATGACTGAAAATAAAATATTTGAGTACCTCTTACCTCAGTTAGTTTATTCTGATCATAATTGTTGAACATTACAGATATATTTTTTATATATTTCACTTTTATTATTAAAATATACAACCGAAAATAAAAGTAAAAGCATTTCAGAGTTAAGAAAAGATCTATTACGTTAACCTTGATGTAAACATGTTGTTTGAAAAACACTTAAAGTTACTATAAACAAAATTCAAATTTCATATAACCCAAAAGCCTTGTGTGAACTTTACATATGTCAGCAAGAGTTAAGTTAAATAAATGTGGTGTGTGAAAGTAAGTTTATTTGATTCTCCTGTTCAAATTCTTCAAGCTTTCGAATTTGCTTTAAAATTACACTTGACGAAAAATTCCCTCTTGAAAAGGTATAACGGAGAAAATAATGATAATTCCTTTTTTCTTTTTATTTTCTTTTCTTTTTTTTTTTTTTTTTTTTTTTTTTGTAAGAGAAAGGTGTAAAGAAATTGGTTATTTATTTTTACAAAGAATAGGAATATTTATATTAATTCTATATACTCCTTACTCACTGTTTGAGTACTATGTAATTAAAAAATAAAATAGAAAAAAGAAGGTTATTATATTCTAATTTACGAGTATATTGAAGACTTTCACAATAGGTAAAGGTACAATAATTCTGGCTCGATGTTTCTAGTTATTAAAATTTTGAGAAATAACCAGATGATATAGTCATATAAAATAATGTTAAAATAATTCTTAAGTAGTTCTCAATTCTTATACTTCCTATAGAAAGTTGTACCTAAATGCTGATCATACTTTCAAGTATTTTCGGCTACCTTACGTAATCTTAAGTTAAGAGTTAACATTTTACTTTCTCGCACACATATACTTATACATACGTATACATATATGTATCTATCTCTATATATATTTATATTTATATATGTATATACACATATAATGACTTATGTGTGTGCAGTTTTAATAATCCGGGATATTTTACTTAAGACTCATAGAAGCACATCTATTCGAAGCATTTGCTTAAAAAAAGATATGGTTCAAAAGTTTTATAAAAGAATAACTCACTATCTCTAAGACTAACTAAAGCAGTATATGAGATCTGTAAGACAACACTAATGTAATAACCTTCATATACCATTTCAAGGTATGGCTTTAACTAGCACACCTACGAAAAAAACAGTTTAATGTCTCTTATTTTACCTTTGGAAAGTTCATTTAAGGTATCCGACTACCCTAAAATCCTGATTTTTTTCTAAATTGACAACTTTCTTTTACGATTGCATTTTACAGACAATTTTATTGGCTTTTTTTATTTTCCATTCACTAGAACAAAAACTACAAGTGTTTTAGTAAAAGCAACTATCGTAACTTTACATAAGATGTCAAACTTTAAAATGCGTTTTACTCGAAATGTTTTTTTTTTTTTCGAAAACCTCAAACGGGGACAGCGATTGCTCAAAAAGTATACAAAATAATTTGCTGAAGTTTTTTGTGTATGCTATGTATATAACAGTAGAAGTGTTTTAACCTTCAGATTTATCAATCACTGTTTTATTACAAAATGTACAGTGATTTATGTGAATATAATCACTGTTTTTTTGAAGCAATTTCATATAACAGTTAAGATAAAGTGTTCTAGGTTTTGTAAAAATTAAAATATCATTTATCCTGAAGGTCACTTCAAAAAGGAATAACAAAGTAATACATCAAAATTGAAAAAGTGAGAATTTGTTCATTTACTATTTGTACAGAGCTGGCCCCGTTTATGTAATTTTTTGCCAATTTTTACCCATTTTTTTCCCATTTTAGTAGTAATGATTTATTTTTTTCTTCTTAACTTTAGCCTTATTTTATTAAAATGTATTAAATAAATCTAAAAACCACAAAAAAATCTCCAGATCTCCATTTTTTAAAAAAAAAGTTGTCGCAAGTAGTCGGATACCTTAAACTACATCTTTTTTCTTAACATTTCAGTATTTAAAGAAGAAAAAAACCTTTGCACATGAGAGAGACATTCAAACGAGAAAAAAAAAAACATGTCAAAATACAAGAGCATTCAATCACATAAATTATCCATCCTTCATTTGTCCCATCATCTTTTAATAAAGCGTAAAAGATAGAGTATTTCAACTATGTAACTATATTATTAATAAATCTAATATTTTTTTTCTCTCACGGTGATTTGGCTAATCAGCCTAAGCGTATTATTTATTTCCTTCCAGAAATATGCTGAATAGTATTTTGTTTTTATAATAGGAGCGTTTTTCTCAGTATTTAAAATTAAGACTCTCTTTCCGGGTTAGTGCAAAATTTATATGCAAATGAACATGACATACTTGAGTAGTAAAAGAGAACATTTTCTTTCTTTAGAAGTTGTTATGAGTATGTTATGAAAAGAAAATTCATTCATCTAATAAAAAACATTTTCATTATACACACATGTAGAGTTACCTAATATTTCTAAGACAATTTCTGAGTGATGGAAGATAAAACTTCTTCCTAGTTCTTTGTCGCATTAGTGTCAAAAGAAGAAAAAAAAAGCCCAGAATTTTTCAAAAGTGAAGGGAATAACATAACAGCCATTTTTGTTAATCTTGGTATGTTAGTGCAACGTTTTTCAAACTGTGGGGTGCGTGCCCTTGGGTTCTCCCTCTACGAGAGAGCGTGAGCATATGAAAAAGTCGAAAACAAGAGATTATTTTAAAAAATTATTAATTGACTGAAAATAAACAAACAAAATATATTCTGACGTAATAAAAAAATAAAGTACACATTTACACTGATATAATATGCTTATAAATGCATCAGTACTGCACAAATTATTTTATAATTAATTTAACAATACTTAGTCAAGAACAAGTGTAATAATTACTAGGGCCCTATAAGCTTGATATATATAAATTTATGTATACAAATTAACACTTATCTTGATGACTTGTATGGTTTATAATTAATCCCCCTTAACTGCCGATTAAAAGTTACGTGATTCGCTCTCTAATGCCACCATTTTTCACGCAGGTGTGTGTATGTGATGTATTGTCAGGGGGGAGGGATGAAAAGGAGTAAATAAACAAAATTCTCCGAAATAAGTAAATCGTTCTCAAACACCGTCACGGTTCTTTTATTCCATTCTAAAGCCTTCGGAATAATTTTATGGATGGCAGTGCACAGAAATGATCTACTTTCGTGCGAAAGACACATATATATATACGTCCGGAACAGTTAACACTTCGGCTGAGCGAGCCGTTTATATACGCCGGTGGCACTTAAGAGATTAAAGTCTTATTGTAGCTTTAGCGTCAAAATATAATATTATTGAATTTAATGCATTTTTAGTGTATGGACGGGGTTGCGATGAAGATATTGGGTCGGACATATTGAGAATTGGAGAAGTACCATGATAGTAACTTAAATACCTTGTATCATTTCATAATACTTAAAATATTTTAATCTAGAAATTTACTTAAAATCCTCAGACTTTTTATGAAGTATCATTTCTGGCTTAAAATATTAACAATAAATGTAATGACAAATATTTACAGGTTGAGTGATATAATTCTACATATTATCGTTATAATATAAGAAAACCTACATAATTTGTTTTTTAATATTTATATATGCATAAGATATTAAATTAAAAAACAGTGTATTTTAATCAACTTTTTTTAACTATTTTTTCTTATATGTAATTTTTATTCAAATTAATACGATGCAATAATGTAATCGAATGTTTTGATTTGAAAGAAAAAAAAACATTTCAGAAAAACTAACGTATTTGAGGGGGCAAATAAAATAAATTTACAATTAAAAAAATGGCTGAAACTTTTTCGGAATTGAGGTAACGAGTGTCTTCATGGTTAAGAAGGAAAAGAGAAATTCAAATCATCTAAAAATCGACAGTTTAATAAATTATCAAAACTCGCAATATTTTTTTTTAGTATAAGAAAATAAAAAAAGTCTAGGGACTTTTTTCTATATGTGGAATTCACCTTAGCATCTTTTTTATTTAGAGTATTTTACGTCTACATATTATCTAGTTGATCTAGTAGTTGATATGTTTCTGAATAAATTTTATGAGTTTTTTACGGGCTATTTAAATGAACTGGGCCTAAGCTATTTATACTAGCATATTATGTTGACCAGAATAGTATGATTGTTCAACAGAGTGCTACAGATAACACATTAATATGTATTAGAACACCATAAGATCATTCAACCAAAAAAAGTATGATTCTTAAAGTTACACAGCCATATAATACCAAAGGTGATTATGCAATAATTCAGCAATAAATGAAGATGATAATGCATATCAAGAGTAAGGAAGTTTGGAAACTTCTTTGAAAGATATTAAATAATGCATTGCAAAATGTATATTTAGTTAAGGTTTGCAGTTACAAAATTGAACTTTTTTCAAAAGTTGAGCCATTAACATATTTCAAAGATGCTGTAGAAGTTCTTTAAAAATAGTATTATATATTCTATCTAAATATTACTGATATTTTAACTAATAATTATAGTAATTTCTCTTCATTAAAATGTAAATGAAATATCTTTCTTTCTTTCTTTTTTTGATGCATTGCACAAAAAACAAAGTAGTTTGCTGTTCGAAAATCCGTTAAATAATTACCACTTTCAGTTCTCCCAAATATATTATCAGTTGCTACAAAATGTATTTTTTTCATAACTATGATGAACTAATTACGTGAGCTTATCTGAAATAAGATATTATAATTGCTGCTAAATAAATAAGTACACATTATTCAATATAAAATTCTCCAGTGGATACGATCTTAGAGCAGAAGCAAATGAAAAAATTATTGGAAAATAAATCGCCTTGGGGAAAGTTAAGTGATATTCACCTAAAGAATAAAAAATAAAATTTAAAAAAGTAATGAGTTTTTTTTTAAGCTATCCAGAATTCATCAAACTTAAATTACAAACGATGTTATGTATTAACTTATTTTAATGTTGACATTTGATGAATCGCATTTAAGCATTTTAACACAGCTGTGAAAGTATATATAGTGAAAATCATTTAAAACGAAACTGAGGGAACTGAAATATCTTTTCAAGTTATAGGATATTACAAAAAATCCCCCTTATATTGAACAAAATAAAGTTTATTCGAGTGCATTTTATTTACACAGATACGTATATATGCCTGTATTTAATAAAAATCAATGAAGCAAAAACGTTCACAATGAAATTTAATCAAAACTTAACAATATTCAACTCTACAGATTTCAGAATTTGTCTTCTGTTTTTGATCAATAGTCTTAAGAAGCCTTCTCTTTATCAGAAGTGAAATAGCAGTTTACATTCTCGTTTATCTCTTTGTGATTGTACTCGTAAAATAACTCTTCTAAAATAAAAATAATAAAAAACGTGCACCAAATCACGGATTTTTACTCACACTGCGATGTACTCGCCACCGAATTCCAAGGCCAACTGATAAGAGATTAGATGCTTTCATGAGGCGTGTATGGGTGATGGGTGAAAGTAGCTTAGATAAACAAAATTAACTCGTGTTACAGGCTATTACTAGGATATTTTAAAACAGTTAGTCTTATTTCTACGAAACATGAGAAACCACTTCTCTTTCATTTCACACCTCTCTTAAATCTCGCTTGCGCGGCTGGTGTTTTTCGTATTTTGTTCATGCCTTGAAGGAAAATCGTTTCATGTTGATATATTTTTGTTTTGTGTTAAGAGAAAAGAATGTATGGAAATACATAGTAGATTTTCGGGAACTTTGAATTATTTCGTGTTAACCGATATTTCGTCTTAAGCGTTTTGACGTTCAGCGTATTTCATTGTAAATAACTACTCCTAATTTTAGGTTAGGCAATAGTGAATGAATTCTTTGTAATTCCACAAGCGTAAAGTTGTTCATTGACTTAATAGCAAGACTTAACTTTAAGAATAAAAATTCCATTCAAAACACCCAAAAAGTTAAAGTATTAAAAATCTATTGAGCATGTGTAACAGAAAATGTTTAAAAACCGTTTTTCTTAAGCTATGTTGTTTTATGAGATTTGCGGATCCTTATATAAGCCGACCCATTAATTTAACTTTAAAAAAAAAATGCAAAAAATCAAAAAAAAAAAAAAAAAAAAAATTATCGGTTTGTACAAGAGCACATATAGTAATGTGAGTTTTTGTTATTTGTCAGCTGAAGTCTATTTATTTCAATAAGAATTAAAAACATAAAAGAAAAATTTAGAATTAGGAGTAACCCCTGAATTTCCATTATTTAATACTGTGCATTATATTGCTAAAGATGTGAAATTTAAAAGACATAAAAATAAAATTTGTATACGCTAATAAAGTAAATACTATAAGAGATGTTATTTGAAAGCTATTCCAGAAAAAAAATAAAAATAATAATCTTCAAATTTCAGTTTTTTTTATAATTGAGAATCTTTAAGTCTCTAAAAGAAACTTTTGTTCTAAAGAATTATTTCGAAAAATTAATGAAGTATCTCTATGACAAAACAGTTTCAAGTTCCTTCTTTGTTTATATATTATTTAGAATAGGATGGGGAAAAATTCAAGAATTCGTTAAATTGAATGAAAAAAAAATTAAAAGCAAATTTCTTTTACAATAAAATTTATCCAACATTATATTGGCTTGTAAATCACATCAAATATATGAATAACTTAATTAATCATTCTTCATTTTACATAAGGCTTAATAGTGTTATGATGCTACATCCAGTTGCTAAAAGATTGCTACTTGTTTATAAAAACTTGCACAAAAGTATAAAAGCAAACAGAATTTAAAGGTGCTCGAAATATCCATTGTTCATTTTAGCTCTTGCTATTTATTTATAAGAGTTCTTTTAATAAATTTTAAAGTATATAAAATAAGCTATGCTTTTGATTCAATTTGTTTTTTTTTTATCAATACTTAATAATCATGATTACTTTAAATGCTTCGCTAACAAGTTACATCAGAAAATCGTGAATTTGCTTAGTAAAAAACTTGTAACTTTAATTTCTTTCACACTTGATTCAATTACAATACCAACTGAACTTTTTACCACTTTTTTTTTATAAAGGAAATTTATACAGCATTTTTAAATAGGTTACCATTAATCTTCTGTTTAGTATTTCAAATGTAATAATTGAACTTGAAAAATTAAGTTCTTACTTTAAACATTTTTTGGGATCCGATTATTCATTTTTCAATGGTCAAAACTCATTGATATGACATTTGTATTCCATAACAAATAATAAATACAAAAAAGTATCATTAAAAAAGCTGTAACGAATTACTTAATGTGTTTTCTAATGCACTGATTCGGGAATGTTGATTCGCAACCAATGTGTTCCAATGAAACAAGAATAACAAATAATAATCCTGTATTCTGTTACATAATGCACTATTTAGAGAGAGGTTCTACAATGTTGTATTTCAGAATTATAATGAGATTTTCCCTCTGGCACCGAAAGTAAAGTATATTAATCTCGCATAGTAAAGTACATTAATGACGTCATCTAATACTCGTATCAATCATTCTTACATTAAAGAATTGCACGGATAAAAGATAGCACAAAGATATCTTTGAAATTTCAATTATCATAAATTGTTAATTAGATTAAAAAGCTTAAAAACTAATGAATAAACGCATAAAATACAATTTACTTATTCCAACGATTTAAAAGGCAAAATATTGTATGTGTTTATGTATATGTGCGTATAGAACATTTGGTTCAATCAAGTAATTTGTTTTAAGCATAAATCTATTCCATCTTGAATGTAATAATAAATGAACTTCAGCTTTATGATTATTCTTTGTTGTTTCCGCATTTTTCCTATTAAAGTCAAAAATTACTTCTTTTTCCAAGCAAATTAAAAGGGAAAAAAGACATTATTTTAACATCATTCGCAGAAATTGTCAAACATATTTCTGAATAATCGATACAGTAACTCATTATAGAAACATTTTCTCTTCCAAACGCTTCTACCTCCAAATTTTCTGAGTGCAGTGTTTTATATTTACCCATTTAACTCCATTATGTATGAAATGGTAAGAGAAGCTCGGAGAAAATGTAGTAACGATGTAAAAATCTCGCATAATTGTTTCTTTTGCTTGCATTCTGCTGGCTCATGGTCGTCCAATTAGTAACCTGTTTACACGCTGACAAGTAAAATTATCTTTTAATTTAAGACCTCGATTCTAGTAATGACTCGAAACGGTAGTAATTGGAACATAAATAGTTGAATTTTTTTCCCTTTTGAGAAAAGTTTCAGCAATTGCCTGGCCAGGATTTCTGTTGAAAGTGGCTTTTTGAAAAGTAGAATTTTATACACTAGAAGTTTAGCTTTTCGAATGCATTTTCTGAAATACAATTTTGTAAAGAGAGCATGAATTGTAAAGCATTTTGGTTGATTCTATGTAATGTTTTAATTTTCTTCTTAAATTCGAAGTTTATAAAGTTAGATTTGCAGTTTTTCGTAACTGTTTTCAATGCTCTCTATGCTTATGTTGCTCTTAGACTTTGATAGTAAGAAATTATTTCATTACTTATTTTAATTATAGTACAATAGTGCTATATAGATGAGTTTTCTTAATTTTTTGTTGCAATATTAATAAATTTGAATCATGTTTAGTTAGTCTACTTTAATGATGTTACATTAATTCCCACATTTGATATATTTATTTGTTTCTGACATAATAAATATGTTTGAATGAGAAATTCAGTAATGAATAAAATTTGAAAATACTTATAATCTTATTTGGAATATGTATTACAATGGATTGTTTAAGCCATTTTGCTGTTAGTGTTATTTCTGTATTTTATTCTGATGACTTTTTAAGTATATCACTATAGATGTACTTATGGGAGATTAAGTTTATGATGTTGGGCGAAATAAACATAGATTTCTAGTTATACCAATACCTCACTCGTCAATATAAGTAAACTTATTTTGTTATTATATACAAAATCATATATTACAGGTATCAAGCTGTATTAAAGTAATTTGCATTATGTAACTCCAAAATATCCAAAATAAACATAGATTTTTAATAAGTGCATTGTGACTTTTTATAAAACTACTTTTAATTTTCACTTAAAATGTTTATAAACTCATATAATTGGTGTGCTCATCCATAAATTAGTATACATGTATGACAATACTATATTACCACTCTTTGTTCTAAGAATCATTTGATATTAACTAACCTTATTTTTCATTCTTAGATATTGATTAACAAGTTAATAATAAAACATTTCTTACGATATTAATTTATCTTGCCGATTGAGGGGTATAACTTTTATATTTTACAAATTCTTCAATGACTCATGAATTAGAATTCTCTATTTTCGATAATAATAATAAATTTAATCAATATAATTTTTAATTGATAAGTTTATTAAACAAAAATCATAATATATGTATTTGATTAACCTTACCATTTAATTTTGTACAAATTACTCTCTATCTTGGAACAAACCTAAACTATCTCAAATTGTATATCATTAAGGAAATAAGCCCTGTTCAAAATACTTCTACTGTATATTTTTGAAATACTGTGTGAAAACACTGAACTGTATCATTCAAGCAACAACAAGAGAAAGTTAAAAGAAATTGCCCTAGCGAGTAAAATTCTCTCTATAATTGCTTCTTTTGCTTGAATTCTCTTGGCTGACGGTCGTCCAATTAGTAAAATGTTTACCTGCTGTTGACTAAAGTTATCTTGTAATTTAAAACCCTGATTGTGGTAATGACTCGAAACAACATCAATGAAAACATAAACGTTTTCATTTTTCTTGTTCTTTCTTTAAACAGAGAACCCCGGCAAACGTTTGATAAGAATTTCCATTGCATCTTGCTTTTCAAAGTTAGAATGGTTAATATTCAGTTGAGATTATTTTTACAGTAAAACTTTTAAAATGCTATTAAACAAAGAATGCGCTATTTTTTTAAGCGTCTGTGTGAAATTAGTAATGATTTTTGATTTTCTTTCTAACTTGATATATTAGAGTTTGGAATAGAATAAGCGCGTTATTGATTGTGATAATAGTTCTTTCAATTTTTGTTGAATTAAACGATTTCATTTTGTTTCTTTATCATTTAATATTCTAAGTTTAGAGATTTCTTATTGTAATATTATGTATAGGATATATTAACGTATTTTTTCAATAATAAACAAGTTATGAACCTAAAAATTAAAAACCTTAATTATTTTTCAACATGATTTATTTTTACATAGAATTTATATTATTTTTATTATTTATATTATTTGATGATTAATATTATCATACGTTTACGTCTATTTATTAATAGCTGATAATGTATTTTCTCTTATGTTTGATGTGTACTTTTGATGATTTGATATGATTTAGAAACTAATATGCATAAGTCTTAAATACAAGATGAACCCTTTACTTTAGAAGTTCAATATGTATCATTTCTTTTAATTTCTTGAACCTTTTTATTGTGTAATTTTTACTAATACTAGTGCAATTTCGTGAAATTTTCATGTGCTTCAACAAAAACACGTCTGAATTTATTTTTCAGAAATGATATTTTTTATAGGCCTTTTTGAAAGAACCTATTGATATTGAACTTGATTATTATATTTTACGTATTTAATTTATTTGTGTTTCTTAGAAATGGTTCATTGTTAAAATAAAGAGAGAAAACGTTATTTTTTCTTTGAAGAAGTTACTTTTTTTAGAGTCCTTTTATCACTAAGTGAATTGTATTTATTGGACATTACTTGTCATTATCAATTACCACAAGCAAGAAAAATTTTACAAATGACAAATTATTCTTTTGTACAATAATTATTTCGTTTTGGGAAGAGATCTGAGAATTTAATTATCGCATTAAACGTTCTTGGTATTTTAAATTACAGATGGTTTTTAAAGTGTTATAAAATATATTTTTTGCTACCATAAAGTATTTCAGCACACACCAACCCTATTTTCTAATGCTCATTAATAAAAAAATATCTCTCGTAAAATTAATTTTTTTTTGTCAAATTTCGAAAAATAATTTTTTTTTTGTCACGCCATCAGAGAATTATTATTAGTAAAAAAATCAAAAAGTAAACAAAAATTTAACTTATTGATGCTTGCATAGGAATGAAATTATTTTTAAAGGATTTTATCTGCTTGATATGTCAGGTATCGCTTATATTTTGAAATATTTTTTTTTATCAATTATTACTTAAAATAAGAATAACTCTTTTCAAAATTATTCTTTTCTCCTTAACTAAACCGTATCTCATTCTAAAATTATAATTTAACTTTAGAAAAAAATAGCACGGAGGAAGTAGCATAAACGAATCGAAACATTGTTCGATAGTTATGTATTTAAGTACGTTAAAACTTCGTTTTGGAATTTTCAGGAGTGTCAAACAGTCCCATGATGAATATTAAATTAATATTCTGCATCATATATGTCTCATCATACTAATATGTATACGTCAATGCCACAAAAGTAACCTGAAGTTAAAATTAACAAAAAGACAGTTTAAACTAAGTGTAATTATTGAATTCCTATCTACTTTCTGTTAAGCTGATATACGACTTCAAAGGGTTTTTTATTCGTGACATAAACTTAAATATATTTTTTAAGGATCTTATGCTTAGAGGTTTAAAATTATTCCATTATCTTTATCCTGGAGCTTCAGTCAAACATTCGATAGGACAGACTAGACGGCTCCATGCAGCTTAGTGAATAACGAATTGTTAATTTACAAAATTACAAAGAGTTTCAAATTCATTTTTGTTTTGCATGAGTGAACTGATTAAAAATTACTTAAAAGTTAACTAGTCATAAAGTTTTGTTTATAATTCTCTTGTATATCAATAAATATTTAAAAATTTAGTAAAAATATTAAACAAAATTGCGAGATTTATCTAACAGGAAATGAATAATTAAGAAAACTTTAGTATTCAAAAATTTAAAGTAAAATAGTGGTAAAAAGATATATTGTTTTATTCTAATAAATTACAGGTTCTATTCATAAGGAATAAGCAGATTCCTCTTTTCCTATTTTCTTGCATGAAACAATAATGACAGACATTTTAAATTGTGAAATACATTCAATTTCTCATTCATTTCTCTCAACTCTGATAATATGCAAAGTTTAGTAGAAATTCTCAAATTCTTAATTCACAGACACCATTTTGTTGTTGTATTAAATTCACATTTTTATAATGAAACAAACTTTTAAGTTGAATTATATTTTCAGCAATGGTTTTGAACCCACAGTTTGTGTCAATTGTAGTTGAAATCTACTCTATATATTTATTAAAGTTATCCTCAAACCTTAAGAAACAACATGAATACTCTTTAGTGTCTATTGTATAGCTATTTAGCTCAGTACAAATATTTCTTTTTTTCCCTAGAAACATTCGCACTTATTTTAATTTTAAAAACATTTTTATATTACAAATAAAATAAAGGCTTAATACAAAGCCAAATGTAAGCACTTATAAATAAATTTTGTGAGTTATAAAGAATAAACTTTCAGATGAAAACTCTTCATGAAATAAATCTTCACACATAATTCCATTAGGAAGTTTTACCAAGTCCTAAAGCTTTCAGTTATATTTTTCAAAAATAATCAAGTGATATTTAGTATTGTTATGAATTCCTTATGGTAAACATCTAACTTTTGTGTTAAGATTTATCAGTTCTTACTTTCTCCAAAATATATTCAGATAGGCAATGCTGCTCTAAAACTATTTCTTCAACAAGGCATATTCACTTTTAATTTCCAAAAATTATACTTTCTTTAGTAAGTTCTCACTTTAATGAGGTGATTTAATCATGGCATATATAATTCTTAGTCTCCTCTAGATACATTTAAATTATGTGCTTTCACAGAAAACAATATTCAGTCGTTGAATAGAATGACTGACAATAAAGTGTGTATGTGTATGTGTGTGTGTGTGTGTGTGTAACTAGCCATAAAAACTGCAATACAAGGAGAAAGGGATTGCACAATGGGGGTTGTCCACCCTCTTTTTTCTGTAGAAAAATTCTTATCTAGTAATTTGTAAGATTCTTCTTTATTTCTTCACACAGTAAGGGATATTAACAAATTTTATATTCATCCTAAATTCATGAAAATATTCAATTTTAACCAAGAAAGTTTCTTAAAATGAAATCCCTAAATGGGGGAAAAAGTTTTAAGTAAATAATAATTGAAAATAAGGAATATATATATATATGAAGATCAAAGATACACGTTTGAAATAAAAATCCCTTCTATAAAATAAATTGTCAGTTCTGAATTTTAATGAGTGTATAATAAAAGTGAACAAACTATTTCAATTATAATTATAATATTTTCTTTACTATAAATTTGTCCTTGAAAGTAAAATAATTGCATGTAAACTAAATATTGTTAGAAATAAATAAAAATAAATGCCCCAATTAAGTAATGTATTATTGTTGAATGTTTTAAATCGTTTCATCAAACAAATCCTCTATTCAAATTAATAATTATTTTAGAATTAAAATACATTTCTAATATATCAGGGGTATAAATTCTCGCTTTTCTTTAAATCACCTTCATTTCATTCTTTCTAAGCTTCAGTCTCACTCTTTTGGCCCATTCCTAAGTACAACAGAAGATATTACATCTCTACAAATCCAGTTAATTAAAATTCTTACTTAAATTCGTTCATTAGACAAAGACACACTCTTTCTCCTATTTCCAAGTCAAAGCAATGTTAAATACTTTCCACTCTCTTTCTAGAGAACGTTGAGAAAACATTTCGTGTCACAAGGATTACAAAGATTTTAACATGTTACTTCTTGCATTTATTTTGTTACAGATAAACGCGAACATTTAGGGAATTTCAGAAATCATGTTAATATTCAAAAGAGATAGTAAATACGTGCATGTATAGTTCAAAGAAAACCTCAGATACCTAGCAAAAAAAGCAAATTATAAAGGAAAAAATTAAACATAATTACTATGTATATAAGTAAGAAAAATTAACGCCTTCGAAGCAAGTAACCACTAGTGGATGCATTCTATGTATAGGACAAAATCCTATTGTAACCTCATGTGGTTACATGGCTTATTTAGGTGTACAACCAATGTAACCAGCACAGGAAACAAAAGGTAGATTTCTTTTTATTAGGACTGTATACAATTACGAATTTTAAAAAAGTGCGATGAAAAAGGATAATTAAAACTACAAATCTTTGTGAAATTGCTTGAAACATTCTTTGGAACAAAAAGCTCTCCCGCGTGCTTTAAAAAAGTGTATAAGTGTATTGTCCTTTTTGTTCCATTTCTTCATCACTAATAGATAAATTAGTATGACAGTCGCTGTCTTACTCATCAATTTTTGACAAAGATGATCATTCAGTATCACTTTCGTAACAATTCAACAACGATGTTCTATTGGTAAGAAAAAGTAAAAATAAACAAAAAAAAATAGTTATACAATTTTTAGAATGCGATACGAAACATGAAAGAACGTGCGCCATATTTAGCGTTAAAAGAAAAAAATGAAATGGGAGTACCGTAACGTCATGGTCAGTATTCCCAGAAATGTGGAATTTCTGGGGATACTAGCAAGAAGGTTAAATTATAAAATTTTATGCGAACCAAATTGATGAAGAGAGAAAGACGAGTTTGAAATAATACACTACTGGCTATTAAAATTGCTACACTAGAAAGAAATGCAGATAACAAAATGATATTTATTGGACAAATGTATTTTACTAGAAATAACAAGTGATTAAATTTTCAAGAAACTTGGGTAAATAGATCTTGAAAAATCAGTACCAAAAACATACACCTCTAACGGTAATAAGACCAATTATACACCACAATGCCACCGAACACGATAATTGTGACCATCTTGATGCTGTAAACCGAGCCTGGATCTCTCTGAAAAAATGACGTATCATCATTCGTGCACCAGGTTTGTCATTGATCACACATTGAAGACGCTCCTGTCTGTGATGCAGTGTTAAGGGTAGCAGCAACCATGGTCTCCGAGCTGAGAGTCCATGCTGCAACAAACGTCGTCGAACTGTTCATGCAGGTACTTGTCTTGCAAACTACCCCAATTCTTGACAGGGCTAGTGATGTGGCTGCACGATCCATTAAGGCCATGCATGTAACATAAGTGTCTTCTCGGTTGCTTGTGATAGGGGGCCGTTGAGATCCAGCATGGTGTTCCGTATTAAAGTTCTGAACTCATTAATTCCATATTCTGCAAACAGTCATTGAATCTAGACTGACGCTAGCAGCAATACTGTGATACGATAAACAGCAAAATTTCGATACGCTACAATTCGACCTTTATCAAATCCGAAACGTGCTGGTACGCATTTCTGCTTCTTACACGAGGCATCACTACAACTTTATCACCAGATAACAATTCGTGTATGAGAATTTGGCTGAACAATTTCCTCATTTAAACACATTGTAGGTTTCGCTACCGGCAAATTCTTTGTCTGAATGCACTAAAAAGCCAATCATTTGCATATCACAGCACCTTCTTCTTGTCGAATAAATTTCACGTATGTAGCCCGTCTCCTTGATGTAGCAATTTTAAGGGACAGTAGTGTGAGTTATTGTTCCTCTTTACGATAAAATTAAAGCAATAGTTCTTAAAATGTATAGTAATGAGCATATTTTTACAAAATAAAAAGATAATATAATCTAATTAAATTAACATAGTAATAAAAAAGGTAAATGAAAATAATTTATGAACATATAAGCTATTTTTTTAGTGTTTTTCGTTTTGGAAAAGGGCATCGCTATACTCTAATAACCACCTGAAAAAGGCTATAATTAAATCAATTTCCATGCATTAAATAATGAGAATTTGATTTATTTAATGAAATACACACAAAACTAAAAATCCATGAAAAAAACACATACTTAAAAAATTCCTTTCCGCATTTTAGCATTTAACACGTAGTCTTAATGAGAGTTAAGTTTTATTGAGTCATTTTACTACATTCTAGCGGCAGTAAGAAAAGAGGATTAATTTTTTAGTAATAATACATTTTATGATAGATTTTACTACTCTCAAGCTTGTCAAAACTTTGGGAAGGTTTTACTTTTTCGTCTCTTAAAAATATGTTTGCTAACAAAACTCCTTTTTCTTTTGCTTTCCAGTAAATGATACACAGCTCAACCACTGTTTATAAGTATAATGTTCAGCTAATAAAATATTTTTTATCTACTATATTTTCCTTATTCTTCAGGTGTAGTAAATATTTCATTTACAAACGCTTTTTAAAAATATTTTACGCTAAGAATGTTTGTACCACAGTCAGACTATATACTACGATTTTAATATTTAGCAAAATTTTAAATTTTTGAGTATGACTACATAGTTAAAGAATTATACGAAAAGTAAATTTGAAAAAAAAATTAACAATTTATAAAGCATTTATTTCAGATGTATAGAAAACTTTTAAAATTTTGTTTTAAACCTTGGAAAGTAACACTGCTCTCCAAAATTAACTTTTTTTTTGCATAGGAATATATAAGGGAAATAATTCGTAAGGAAATAAACCCAAAACTGTGAAAAAGCAATATTTATGACATTATTGCAAAGTTCTACCACGGAGTAGTTTTTTACATTAAATGATCAAAATTACTACCGGCAATTGTATATTAATTACCACAGTATTATTAGTGTTATTGATGAGTAGTGTATACGGTACTGTGCAATTTTGTACATGAGCAACTGAAAGGGATACAGTCAGTTTACAAGTTCCTTATTAGGGTTATTTTTAATAGCTGCATATTGGCAAATAATCCTTTGCAGACACGAAAAGTCCCCAAATGTGGAAGCCATTTCATGGTGGCACCATCTAGTGGTGACCTTTGCTATCGACGTTTAAATTAATATTAATTCTCATCGAATGCTAAATATTTACAGTGACAGAAACAAATTGATACTCAAGGGATCTTTTACATGCCACATAATCATATGACATGCGTGCTTAGTATTTTGGCATCCAGAAAATCTATCGACTCCACCCTAGTTCGAGCCCACAACCTTAGGCATACGAAGCAGTCACAATTCACAGCGTGAAGCAGTGTACCATTCACAAGCAATGCCGCCCCTTATGTTATAAAGGCGATCCAATGAGAACTTGGCGAAATCATGGCGGTAGAGCCAAGTTGGCATCATTTTTGGCGACCAAGTTGGTGGCCAATTTGGTGACCATTTTGGCGAGTTCGGAACCCTCGGGAATCATCTAGAAAGTAGTAGATCTCTCCACTAGTGTTACGTTCAACGACACGAGCTGTTATATTTCTAGAAGTTTCTGTCGCGCCTATAAAAAGATGCTCGCCTGAATGGCGTTGAGTCTGGATTAAACCAGCGAGTAGTGAGGATTGTTTTGACTAGCGATTAGCTCGGCTGTGCTTGTGAATAATCTTTACTTACGTGTATTTTTAAACACTGTTATTGTGTTTAATTGCTGTTGAAGGTGTGAAGACCTTTGGATATATTTACTCTGTGAATATCGCTGCTGAATCCTGTATTTAAAGGATTGGAGTTTTGATAATAAATTCGCATCGCTCTTAAAGAACTGTTTATTTTCTTTGTGATTGTTTTACATAAAATCCACGAACCCTCGGATCTACGTAACAATATTTTTATAAACAGGTTTTAAATCAGGAAAAGATTTCCAATACACAACCTATTTTTTATCATAAAATTTGTGGAGCATTTAAATATAAATCAAAGATTTTTTAAATTCAAAATTTACGGAAATTGTCATTATATTATCAAAAAGATATTCCCTAAGCAGAAAAACATATTTTTTTTTCTCTTATGTAGGGGTACTTGATAAAACTTCATTGTGTTATAGCCTACGGAAACAAAATTTAAAAAACGAATTCTGAAACAAATTATTTATACAATTCATGAATATTTAGGCACTTTGCATGTTTAAGAAGTATTACAAAGTTTTATTATTTTTAATTTTTTAAGTATACCCTAAGTGACTCAAAAATAAAGATTTAACATTTTGGCACCACCTGATAAGTACCATGCTCAATGAAAATATCTTCATGAGTACAAATTGTTTGTGTATAGTACATGAGTTCTCAAATTTGCTGAAATGCACTTACTGCAAGAACCATTAGTAAAATACAGTCAGGATAGTCATCCGTTTTCAAAGCATCAGTTGTTTGACGTCTTTGAAACTTTTCACGACTCCCCCATCGACAAAATTGCTTTAACCCTCTAAGCGGTCTGCAATTAAAGTCTTGACATTCTGGAGATGCTTCGAAAATGCACCACACGTATTTTTTCGCCGTCAGGTGGGGTTCTGAAAAGCGGTCGAGCCGTATTTTTAAGAATGTGGCTTTTGGGAATCTTGCTTGAAGGCAGAAAAAGCATCTCTGGAATGACGGGATTTTATGTGCAGACCGCTTGGAGGGTTAATATTACTGGTCCTAATTTTGAATGTATATAGTATTCATTAATGTAAAGAAGCATTATGTTGTTGTTATGTTATGTTGTTATGTTTCCTTCTCTTTACTTTTATGTCTAAATTGTTTGCTTGTGCCGTTTCGAACTTTACGATAGCTTACATTTATATGTAAAAAAATGCCATTTTAGTGAAATGTACCACCATTCAAAGTTTGAGCCTTGATCTTGGAATTCTCCCCTATATCATTTCTGATAATAAATGGAGTACTGCAGTTTTATTCAGCAGGGCTTGCGACATGGTTGTCCTTCGATGATCATATCGTGGGGTTTCAGCGTAAGTTAGAGGTGTGGGATTCTCGAAATGATGAGACATTTTAGAATTCTTAATATGACTTTTATTAAGAATTTAACTTAGATTACTTAGATATCGAACAAACTTATATTAAGTGAGAATAAACCAAAACACGTAGTCTTAATTAACACAGATCGCGCAATTAGATCACTTATCAATATAATTATATTATATCCGCCTAATCTCAATCTCAATAATATATTCGCGTTCAGAATATAATCTTCCTACCTTGGTTGAATACTCAACGTCCAATCTACTTCAATATTTCTCCAAATGGTCGTACAATGGTATGTACCTTGGTTAAAATGGTGGGCTTTACGGGATTTTAGATAAGCCGTCGATCAACACTTCTATCTTCTCTACACTGAACTTTCTCTAAATTGCCATCGCTCACTAAAACTTCTATCCTTTTAAAGGTTATCTTATTTGCATCTAACCTTCGTTTCACTTCTTGGATTTGGGTTGGAAAAGATTTGCCATTAATCGTGGCCGTCAAAGAACACAGAGGTTATTTTAGAGGAAGGACGCGTGAGATGTCACAGGCTGTTCATAGAAAAGTACCAATGATTTTTAATTGCATACAAAGAAAATTTTAAAATAATTTTTAAAAAATTACGTCTATGTCTAAATAAGTCCAAAATAAAAAAGTAAATAAAAAAAATAAAAAAAACTGTTATGTGAACTAAATTTTCCTAATTTTTGAATTGTTGATTAATTCGTTACAAAAATGATATGTTTACGTTGATATGTTAAAAATGTAACAAAAATCTTTTTTACATTTTTCCATCTTAGAAATTCCCAAAATTAATGTAAGGAGACATGGTACGATTTATGCAAAAAATTTTAATTTAAGGAATTTTAAAATTTTTTTGCTTGCCTCCTATGTATGTATACTATGTTAAACAAATGTTATGCTCAAAATTTCATAAAAATCTAACCATGTAATTTTTTAAAGAAAAAACTTAAATTTGTGAAGTGATTTTAAAATGCTACTCCTACAAAAATTAACGTACATGCATAAAATTTGATTTACAAGTACGTCAAACTATTTATAATAAAAGTTAGGATAGATTTTGCATTAACGTGATTGGTATTCCTAAAATACCTCTTTTTATGAATGTTTATTAAAAATTCCTTAAAAAATGTAAAAAAATCCGAGTTCAATTATTTTTAAAAAAATAAATATTACTTTGATTCAAAAATGCATACCAAATTTTATTTTATGCACTATTGGCAATAGGTATAAAAAATTTCAAAGCATTAGCCGCAATAGAAAAAAAAGCCTTAGCATTTTAAATGAAGACAAAAACTAGTTATATTATCTTTCTGAGATAAGTCAGTTTAAAATTTTGATTTGCCATAGAGATGTGAATAAAAACGAATGTAAAAACTATTATAATTCTGAGTTTTTTATGTTTAGAGCTTTCAAGCTTTGTGATATTTTAGAAAAGTATATAAAGAATAATTTAGTCTAAAAAAATTAAATTTGATTTTTTGATCGATTTTGGTCAATTGAATCCTCTTAAATAATTTTAATTTGTGTTTATGGAAAAACTTTCGACTGAAAATATTTTGTTTTATTGTGGTTGAACAAATCAGTTTCCAATCATGAATATTTATCATCCGTGTCCATTCTTCATTTATTTTTGGAACTTCTCTTGTCTCCTTTTTAGATTGATTGTTAATGTGAAGCTGCAAAATAGCTGATTTAATCATTGTATCTTTACGTTAGAAAACTTTCTTTTTAGAAATTTACGCAAAATGTATTCACTTAAAAAAGTATTTATAGGTAATGTGTTCATTTCTAAGCGATTCTATAAATTTTAAAAATTAATGTAATGCAAGAATGCAATTTTAAAATTAAATTATTAAAATATGTAGAAAATAGCATAAAAACAATTTTTGTTTTGATATTACAGTTTCATTGTAAGAGCAATAATTCAGCTTTGATTTTTTTACATTTTACTTAAATAAAATACATACAGCGAATAAATGATTTTTTAAAAAAACATTAGCTTTTAAATTATGATACATCATTTTTCATTCTTTTTAAAAAGTAACACATAAAATAAGTCATAACATAATTTCATTAAGGTTTTTAAGACAATATTCTGATTGATTATAATAAAACACAAGAAAGTTTATATCTAAATAATTTTCGAACAATGGTGAAGAAACAACACTGGAAAAGGATATCTGTTCTATTATAAGGATTATAAAATTTCTGAGAAGTAATAATTAATTTGTTTTTGCTTTCTAAAATTTTAGTATTCTGTAATCCTTTCATCAGGATTGTATTTAAATGAACAAAAACAGAAAAGTTAGGAACTTAATCTAATTTATGCTTTTTTTAATTAATGGAATTCAAACTTGATTTCATCCCAAATGATGAAAACTTTTTTCCTATGCAGTATCTCTCTCCAGTATTATAATTGCTTTAAGGAAAAAACTAAATTTATAGAGAAATTAAACATTAACAAATCCATTTATTTTTATAAAGAGTATGCAGTTAAATCCAAATTATAGAGTTAAAATGCTATAATTTTTACTTCGTTCTAATAAAATGGAAATTTCTTCTTTCATTTATTTTATATTTTATAATCTTACAGATTGTGTTTCAACTTGGTTTACTTTACTAGTTAATGAAATGTAAATATTTATATAAGTAATTTAAACATACTATAATGAGGATATAATTTACTGTAAATGTTAATTTGTTTTATTATGATAGCTGAAAGCATAAAAATATTTGCCAAAAATAATAAATGATTCTTTTTTAAAATTATATTACCTGCTAGCAGAATGTGTTTGCTTTATACATCTATTTATACATATATGTGCGCGCGTGTATCTGTATGTATGTGTACAATGCTGCCAATTTAAAAATTTAGCTGCTGCTTTGCATAAAGTTCTGAAAGAGAGCTACAGCAAAATCTAATTAGGCAAAATAAATTGTATTATGAAATTTTAAAAACGATGACAACAGCTGAAAAATACTTTCGAGATAAATTCTCCGAAGTATTAAACATGACTAAAAATTAATTCAAGCTTCTAAGTGTAGTTCTGTCTCAAATATTTAAACAGTATCCATATTATTTAGGAATTTAACCTGCTTTAAAATTAAGTTTCAAATTTAACATTTTGGCAAAATAACTATCAAAATTTAGTCACATGTTGATTTCTTTTATGTAAGATATTCTAAACAGTAAATTTCAATTGTTGTACTCTTTATACAACACACACACATTAACAGTTTAATTCATTAAGTTAATCGAGTCCGTCACGTGATTACTCACCATCAGAGTTATGAACTTAATTTTAGGTAAATGGATAAAGGAACGTGTTTCGAAATAGAATGGACGTTAAGTGGGAACGAGTAGATACAGTTAGAAAGGAGTATTCGTGTGAAGGTTTAATGAGGAATGGTGTTTTACTGATCATATAAACGCTTACTCTTTACTCGCTACTTTACGGTAACATAAAATTAGTACTCATATGAATAAGGCAAGTTTTGAATCTTGTATCGGATGGTATATAATATCGCAAAATTATGATCATTCTTTTGAAACACATGATATAAATATAAGACATCTAATATACTTTAAATGATATTTCCCTTTAATCATACATTTATGTCCTTATGATTGCATAGTACATTTTAGTTGGTGTGTCAGTAATTGCCTTTAAAAAGTAATTTTTTTTTTTGGTTTATTTCCTATGTTTAAGGAATGAAAATCTAGTTTATTTTTTCTTTTTCTTTTTTTTACTATTTTTAGGTTAAATAAGTTAAATTTATTCTAAAAATTAAGAAAATGACAGATTTCCTAATTCAATCCATTATATTTCTTAGACGAGTAATTAGCAAACTGCTAAATGTAACAGTTTACATGGAGAACAAAATTTTCTTCTCTGCTTCCTTATTCTCTTTTTTTCAAGTATTATAACCAGTCGTACACCCCAATTCATCTGGTAAATAAATCCACTTAGAACTTCTCCATCGTTTCAATAAATGCAAAAAATGCAGAAAAACTTTTGCTAGTACCATCTGTAGTATTTAACATTTTACCGGGTTTCTTCAGAATTCAACTTTAATACATCTTTTACTGCATTAAGTACAGATATCCTACTCAAATTTTCTCTTCTTATCCAAGCAAGCATAGCTGGAAATTATTTCGCCAGCTTATGTACAGTTGAAAACATACTTATTGTCTTAAAAATTTTGAAAATTATGTTCTGTACATTAAGTAATAAACTTCCTAGTGCACATATGCTGACTAGAATATACTTATGCATGCAAATCAGGAAATATATTGTTATAGAAAAAACAAGTTTGGAATAAATCTATCCTTTACTGTATAAAGATTTTAAACTTAGTATAATGTTTATTTATTAACAACACATGATTAAAGGGAATTCGTGCGTTTCCAGCAATTTCAGGATAAATTGTTTTCTATACTGTTATTTAACTATATATATATATATATATATATATATATATATATCTTTTTTTTTCAAATAAAATAACAAACAATAGATTAATTGAGATACTATATTATAAATTCATTTAGAAAATATTTACAAAAATTAACTTAAATAAAGTTTGACTTGATTTACAATGACGTGTATTTAATAATCAATTATAATAATTCAAATATTATTCCACTGCATTAGAAATGCGACTCGCACTCCAAACAGCCAGCTTTAATAAATTTATTCTATATTTCTTTTTGCATTTTCTATAGATAATTGTAGATTGATTATCTTCAGACAACAATATGACCTTTTATCTCAACTATATGTCATCAACATTCATAAACAGATTTTGGGTTCTAATTCATGGATAACATTTTATCTTTCAACTCGATGCGGAATCAACTAAACTTTGCTGTCTTATCATGTTTAAATTTTGTTCTTCCTTTTACTTAATGCATTTTATCAAAGAAATTAATGAAAATACTTTTATCAATTGCGATTAAAATGAATAATACGCATGTAGTTTTCTATTAATTAGAATTATAATTTATTTAAAATTACTTATAGTACTTCAATACATATTGCCTTTGACCCCCTCCTTTTTTTAAGTTTGAATTTTGATTATATCTGTATGTACGCGACTACATTTGCATGTATTTAATAAAATTAAAAACTACTGTAGACGAGTTAGAGTAATTTATTTTATATTGCAGATGTATTTTAGCTTGAAGATTATCTTTTAAATGAATTAAAGAAGTAAAATGTTCAAATTCTGTAATTGTGATGATATAAATAAAAAAAAGCCCTCCCCCTTCCCCTGTTATTTTACTTCTCCTTTACAAAGTATTATTTAATACATTTTGTTGAAAGCATAATATGTATTTGAAAATTAAAGAACTAAATACATTTTATTTTTCCCCCGGTTTACAGCTTGTAATGATAATTTGCATCTATGTAACAAACTATAAAAAGAGTGCTATAATTGATTATATTTGAAAAACATTAAATAAGGAAATAATGTTTTGTTAGTTTTAATTACTCTTTAACCCTTTTTAGAGCTATTTTAAACTTTTTCGGAACAAATGTAGTCATCAAAGTATAAAATAAATAAATGAATTGCACTTTACTAAAATTAAACAATGAAATTTCGTTTACTCAACTTGTGCTATGGAACTATATGTTACCTATAGTAGATGAATATTTTCAAACATTTCTGAAGAGAGGCGAAATAGACCAGACACTCTAGATCTATTTCAATTTCGACTGCTTATTCTGAAGGATATGACCAAGACCAGAATTCTATGTTTGAGTTAAAAAGGTGCCGATTCGTCAGCATATCAAATGCTAACTTTACTAAGGTGAAATGTACCAAACATTTCGCCTTGTGTTGGAATAATTGCAATATATTAATACAAAAACATTTGATACATAAAAATCACCCTAACATTTTAAACGACAGCTAAACTTTATATAGAAATGATATCTTAATTACAAATTAAAATAAAATAATACACAATTCAGATAATAAAACGTAAACATTGTTCAATTTAAGAAAAAGAAGTAAGCTGTTGTGCAATTCAAATATACAAATAAATATTGTGTAGTTAAAATAATTACAAATAAGCATTGTATAACTGAAATATTTGTAAATATGTAAAATCTTTGTAACTCAAAAAGCTACAAATAACCTATTTCTAGATTACCTATTTCTAGTTTTAAAAAAATGAATCATATGCCGTCGCCTGCTTTTCCCCTACCCAAATTTGCAACACACAATGTAGTTAAAATCTAAGTAGTACATCAATATTAGTATAACTATCAGTTACTGGAATATTGAAATACTACAGAGACAGTTCAGAGAAACTCACCTCTCCATGAGTGAGAGAAACTCACTTTTGAAAAAGCCAACACTTTACTACTGTTAGTAAATACGCTATAAAATTTTTCGTATTTCAATGTATAATCTCTTATTTCAGTTTGTAATTTTAGTTCATGAGCAGCAAGCAAAACATTTTTATTTTGAAAATTTATTTAACGTTTCTAATAGCACTGTTTTTTCCCCTAATGTACGTCTATGTTCCTTCCTTTAATTTCTTTATCTTTTTGAAAGGTTATGCCGTATCACTAATTGATGGGGTATAGAGTTCTCGATATTTTTCATTTCATAACGTCGTTAAAAAAATCTCAGTAATAAGTAAGAACTTATTATTTTTACCCATAAACAATATAGAAAAAGGAGTGCAATGAATCTTCTGTCCAACAGTGTTCCCTGACAGCTCATTAATGTTCCCCGTTGCAATTAAATCGGTGCCCTTGCTGCCGGTCTCTCAACAAAAATTTCTTATCTCATATAGAGCATAGCTATCTTGAATGACACTGGAAATTAGCATGGGAAACATTTAAACTTTTTAAACGTAGCTTGTTCCATTTTGCCATATTAAAACTTTCTAATTTGTTCCCCTTTAAATTCCGGGCTTAAATAAACAGGATAGTTATCTTCACAAAATAAACAAGCTTCATTGGATATTATAAACAAATACCGTGGACGTATAAATTGTTTATTTGAATTTGAAGATTTATCACAAAAAGTTAATTTATGTAAATAATTATTGCTCTCATTTAAACTTTCTATCAAATGTGAGTTCTCTCATCTAAAAATTTTAGCAAGTCATCAAGAAATGGGACACCATGTGTTTTAATGGTTAGTTCATATTCTTCCTTTTTTTTTACTTTGTCAAGTTTTTGTAATAAAATATTTAGCAGTAAAAGATCTAACAAAAACTTTTCTTTCATATTTTAATACTTTAAGTAATCGTGATATTATCATACAATACCATAATATTATCCAAACATACTTTGATTAAGATGCAGATGCATTGAATCTTTTCCAAAACTATTGAGTTATTTATATGAGGATTCACCAAACTCTCTGCTTTCTTATTTTTATACCTACATAATAAGTTGAAGAACACAGCGAGTTAATTTATTTTCATAAGTTTCACAAAAGAACTTACTTCTTAAAATAATTGCTTGGATCTATTCAAATTATTTTTTCCCTGACTTAAAATTTTGAAATTTTTCCAATTTACCTCAGAATTAAGGATTTGACATCTCAAGTAATTCATTATTAGAAGCACTAGTTGCATTTTCTAATTCCAGAACAATAATTCCGATTTTACATTAGAGGATATTTAAGCGTTTCTCTATTTCGTCCAGTTGCTTTTCCATCTCCTTAAGAACTGTCAAGGAATGTTTTACGTCAACATCGTTTGCTAAATCAATATATTATTAAGTGAAACTTTAGATATTGGCCTTTGATTTTTCTGAAGTCTCTACTTTCAACAACAATACTATCCTTTTCTCTGACTCATCCGTTTAAAATGCATCTAAAGATTTCAAAAGTCTGCTAATTTTATCTTTCAGTATTCTTTTATGGCAATGAAGATATTACTTTCCCCATATGGCCGGGATAGCTCCGGATAACTAGGTCGAAATTTATGTGGGAGAAATTGAAATGTAATACATACATATACAAAGGAGAAAAGCAACTCACACATTCATACACATACTCACTCACTCACTCATTAGGATATCTCCGATATCTCATCACTTTAGACCTGCAGACTTAAAATTTGGTAGGCTCATTCCTTTCATAGTGTAGAGACCCGCTAAGAACTAGTTTTTCAAAAATCAACCCACAAGGGAAGTTGCGAGGGGTTAAGGAGCATTTAGGATAATTATTCCCATTTTTGAATTATTTGACCTACAGGTTTGAAATTTGGCTCCCAGGGGGGAGTTAAAAGGCCGTTATACATAGAAATTCCAGATTGTGAACTATTAGAAATAAAAGCCTAAAAATCGGTGAGCATATCTCTTTTGTTAAGTAGAGATCCACTAAGAACGATTTTGATACCGATTTCTAAAAGGAAGGGGTAGGGGTGGGAGCTTAAGAAGGCGTTATAGATAAAAATTTCCCATTTTTCAAACATTAGACCAACATACTTGAAATTTGGTAAGGATGTTCCTTTTACTTAGAACGGATATGCTAAGAAGAGTTTTACAGAAATCCCAGTGGAAATTAAGGTGATATAGATAAAAGAAAGGAATCCGTTATGCATGTTTTTTTATTGAAATCTGCTACGAACGGTTCTGACTTAAATCAACTGTTAAGAGAGTTGAAGAGGTTTATTGATGAAAGAACTCCGTTTTCAAACTATTAGACTTAGACTAGTAATTTGGTAGGCATGTTTATTTTGTTGATTAGAGATCGAGTGGGGTTTTGAGGAAATCCACTTTGAGGAATGGGGTTATGAACGCTTAAAAGGTAAATCTCTACTTTGATTTTAAAAAAGTTAAATCTTGTTCTTTTGTTAAATCAAGAGGTGAGCGCCATGAGGATGATTTTACAGTACAATCGAATACTTAAAGCTAGGACTTAGATATCAATAATTTATAACCTGTATATATTCATATAGCATTATGAAATACACATCAAAGTGGGTGAGTAACGGCTATTTGCTTTTTCGAATGGAGCTGCATTTTCGCAACATAATCGTAGCAGACACGGCAAGTCTCCAAACGTGAGACCCATTTCATGGTGGCACCATTTAGATCGTTACCAAATTTGGACACGTGAATTAAGCCTAAAGGCTAATTAAAGTGTAAAATAAATGAAAGTGGCTTTGTTTTGGTGAAATTCACTAATTAAGGTTGCCCAGCACATCCATAGGAGCCCATGTTAAATTGCGTAAATTTTTGTACTTTTTTCTCAGAAACTACTTACTTCTCATATATAACAATTTTACGATAGATTATGTGTACTATTAACAACACTTTAACGAAAGGTTTTGTCTTTTAGTTAAAAATTAAAGTAATTATGAGTTTTTAAAAAATGTCCAATTTTGTTTCTCTAAAATTTAGTTTAAAAAAATCTTATCTAAAGGGTTGGCCACATATATGTAATTCCTTCCATTAAAATGTGCAAACATGTTAAAAGCATGCTCACTAAAAATTTGAAGATTATATAATAAGTAGTTAGTAAGTAAAAATGTGTCATTTGTTCAGCATTTAGTTTTCTTAGTACTTTCCAGAAGCATATGAAGCCTTTTTTTTACTTTATGCGCCTACAAAAGACTCTTCTATATAAAAATATAATCTTCTTTTTCAGTTATATTTAACAAATTTTCTATTTCTTTGGATCTCAAGATTTTTTCGTTGGCCAACACGAATTCTACGTGCATTTACTTTTTTGAAGCATGGCACACGGTTAAACTTAGTTCAACATTACAATGTCTTAAGGTTATTAATTTTACTACATCACACATTGAACCGTGCAATAGCCATATTTAAGCCTAATTTTAGAGTTTTTAATTTCGCAAATGTTGATCTTGGAATCACTGACCATATGATCTTATGAACACCATACCGTGTAATCATATACTTTTGGGGATAAAGTCAATACATTCTAATTTTTCTCCTTGAACATCATGTGAATTCGCACTCATCAGAAACGTATGCAAGGGGAAACACAGGTGCTCAAAGCAGAGCTCATTTTAAGCGCGTTAAGGAGTATCTTCAATTAAAAAATAAATAAAAATATTTCTAATTATCTTATTTCTTCATATCATATATCATTTTAAACAGAAATATTTAAACTTTTAGAAAATGTAAAAAAAGTTAATATATCATTACATAATATAAAAGTTAATATATCATAGCATATCATTACATGTATTTTTTTTTTATTTATTTATCTCATTATCTCTCACAGTGTCAGTTTTCACATTATTGGTATAAATTTGTATGTATTTGAAAGTTAAAATGTTTTAATGGAGAGCACCTGGGAATATTTTAACGACAGTCACAGAAATTAGGGTAAATTTAATAGGAATCCAGTGATATAGTAGACAATTAATACAAATCATTCTAAATAAAATTCACGGCAATGAATTATAATTGAAATGGATTAGAGATATTATTAATCTTACTTTAAAAATGCCTATAAGGTTCTTAAAGGCCTCTTTAAGTCTATTGACACAGCTTGTGCATGTATGGGCAATAAAGCTAAGTGTTACGCTATGATATGTGAATATTTTTAAGTAGTGCTAAAGATAGACAAAAGAAACCAAATGCTCTCATCTAAGTTTACATTCGACTGCTTACCCCAAATGTTGTTTGTTACCAAGGTCATGTACTCGGTAGGTAGAAACAAAAGCGAGAAAAGCTGACTATGCCAGGTAAAAATTATCGAACACAATACAAAATATAAGCAAGATGTGAACTCCTTTTTTTTGTCTCATTAGTAGACAGGTCAATTTTTACAATTTTATATTCTAAATTCGCTTTCTATCTTATAAAGCGCTTATCATTAAAAAATGAGAAGATTCTATAATTCTTAACTCTTTCTAGCATTGAAAATCATTCTAATTTATTGCCAAAAACGTTCTACATAATTTTTCATTTTGCTATATCATTAAAATAAATGACAAAAAGAAGGAATTCTACAATTCATTATGAGCATATTCTCGAAATAAATTAATAAAAGGAAGTTGAAATGGATGCTTTAAAATAAGAGAGAAAATGAGAGGTTGTATAAAAATATAAGTAACAATTTTATGGAAACAATTTAAATATTTTAATTAGCTCTTTGGATTTAAATAAAAAAAGCTGTGGGAACTGTGATTATTATTTTCCTTTTAAAGTTGACTCTTACATATCAATTAATTTACTCTCTAATCAACTCAGAAAGCGCATTCAGAAAATTTCAATGTTCCAAAGTTGGAATTAAGAAAAATTCCGCAGTAGAAGAAAAATAAATTACTTAATAGCAAACACTAAACCTAAATAAAAATTATCCCGTTTCTATTGGAGAAAAAATTGAGATCCTTCAATGTGTAAAATACATTTAAATTTGTTGTATATTGTATATTGTTTGTTTTGTTAAATTTGTTGTATTGTAAATTTGTTTGTGTTGTTAAATTTATTGTATATTATTATTTGCGTGTGTGTGTGTGTTGTATATTGTGTTGTTTTCCTTCAAAAGATATTTTGAATTTTTTGCCGATAAAAAAGGGCAAAACCATAAGAATGAAACATGCTATGAATAACTTTATTTTAACAGGAGAAATAGGAAAGATATTCTTCATTAATCCAGCGTTTCTCAAACTGTGGGGAGGCGCATGGTAACCCTACATGGAGGGCACGAGAATATCGAAAAGTCTAAAATAAAAGAGTTGAAGTAATTATTAATTTACCGAAAGAGAACAAAACGAAATACATTCTGACATGATAAAAAATAAAAATACATATTGACACCGATATCAGATACTTATAAATGTATCAGTGCGGCAAAAATATTTAATAATTGACTTCTCAATATTAAATTACAACTAAGTTTAGTAATTACTAATGACTTCCACAGGCTTGTCAGATACAAAATATCATACATATATTGATACTATGAGTAGTTTTTAATATTAAAGTCGCATTTCAGCTTTAGCGTCGAATTACTTTATTATTGTATTCAATACATTGTTGTTGTATGAGGGGGGTGCGATAAAAATTATGACTGAAATTTGGGTCGCAAATATGGAAAGTTTGAGTGAGTGAGTGAATATTAACGCCACACTGTTTAGCTACACGAGGGCTTTTGGCGACTGACCATATAATTTCGAACCATGGTCAAGTGACGTGGACGAAACCTGAGCTGCCCTTCCTCTCCGAACTACCACACCACACAAACGGGAGGACGTTTCAGCTCTCGACAGATTTAACGTGCATCGCTGCCCTACACGGCGGGTCTTTAGTGGTACTGGGCTCAAAATCGTGACATGCCTGCCACGATCCGATACGTTGACCACTGGGCTACCGCAGCCCATGGAAAGTTTGAGAAGCACTACATTAATCACAAAATCATTCCCATGGTCCAGGATAAAGTTTAATTTGTGTCTTATAACATTCTCTCTTTTTGAGAGCTCTCTCCTCTCTCTGTATAATACGATAGTTTATTATACGCTACATACAAGATATCCCAAAAACCGTACCCAAATTTTGCACCACTAGATTTATTATTGGGAATACATAAAAAATTACCAAATGTAAATTAACGCGAAACATTATTTACGAGAAAATTTACTAAAAGAAGAAACTGACGTCAAAGTCTGTGCAATGACAGTATTGAACACATCCACAGCAATATTTGAAAATATTTATAATGGCATATTTTCAAAGTTCCTCCGTGGATATCGTAGCACACTTGAACGCATCGTGGAATGGATGAGTGTGCAAGTCACAGAAACGCAGTGTCAACCGAAGTACAAGCAGCATGCAGAGTAGCAACGTTCTCAAATAGTGTGGTCATGACATTTCGATTCACCAATTCCTTGAGATGGACCCAAAATAAAAAAAGGAAAAACCCAAAAGTGTGAGATCTGGTGATCGTGGTGGCCATAGGACCGAATCCACGTGTCCTATCCATTGACCGGTGTATGCCATAATCTTCCAATCTCGTACTGAAGCACAGAAATGTGCCGGGGTTCCATTATAAATCCTTATGCACCACCATTCATCATTCACCATCATATACAGTATTTTTCTCGTGAACTGTGGCTCGTACAAATACAATTGGGCATTTTTACGTACTTCCAAATACTAATCTGGCTGTGCAGAGTTTGTTTGCTATTTATAAGACATCCTGTATATATATATATATATATATATATATATATATATACATCCATCCATTAGTGTGATTATCGCTATTTAATTTTCATATATTTTTGAATACTTTATTAGAAAAACTATGCAAACTGCAATAAACTTATTATATCTTCTCGTAAACATCATAAGATAAAATGTTTAATATTATGAAAATTTACTATTCGAAGAACAAGGCAAAAATACGTTGACTTCTAACATTGAGTTCTAAGTCATTTTCAATAATTTAAATATGTCTTTTGATCAAACTATTCGGTTTAGCAATGTTATCTTCATAATAGTTAGAACTGTATTTGGTGAATAAAATATCCAAGAATTTATTACATTGTCTGTGGCTCATTTGATATGCAAGAAATGGTGCGTTATTTCATTAAGATCTCTTTGAATTCATCAAAATAAATTTTGAATTATATGTTATCGCCATATCAAGGCTAGCATGGTTTCAGTTCAAATTACATTGTTGGTAATTCATTCAAATTTATGTGCATAAATTTTCCATTGGTGTCCTCAATCTATTTTCCTTTTATACTCCCACTCATTCCTTTGAAATGCACTTAAGATTGGTGAATACTTTTCAAAATATATATGTAAATGATTATACTGATACTCCTTTAATGGTACAGATACGTTTTCAATTGTGCTAAATGATTAAGATTAATATTTACGGTAAAATATCTATGAGTTGATTAGGTTGATATTATGTTAACACTTGCTTTGTTGGAAACTTTCATTCAAATGTATTTCTAAAACGTTGTTGAGCTTTTCGATATGTTACCAATAAGCATTTGGGACTTTTCAATTAATATGCGTTTTAAACAATGTATTGTGAATGTTACAATATAGCAGGAGAAAATGATGTGGTATATATCAGGAGTACTTGAAAGAACTTGTTTGTAGTGAAATAGTATGTGTACACGGTTTCGTAATGCCTGTGCCATTTCCGTTTATTTTTAGTAGCCTTAATCAAAGTTTGGATATACTCTAGAATAGGGGTACTCAACCCTTTTTGCTCCTGGACCACATACATATGTTATTTTACGCGGACGCCAACTTGAGGAATAAGGGGGAAGGGTGAGGGAGAAATGCTTTAAGACCAAGATAACATAGGAAATTTAAAATGTGGAAAATCGGTCAAAATATTATAACACCTTTTTTTCACTTTTTTTAATTATTATTTTTATATATATATATTTTTTTATTTTTGTCTCTTAACATTAATTTAGAAGCATTTAATAAACATTCCATCACAATTTCTGCTTCAGTAAACGGTTTCATAGGATTACCAACAATACGACAAACTTCACAAGATGTCTTTGTTAAAGCTGTGATAACACCACTGATAAATCGATGTTGCTTTTGCAAAGATTATTTAAGGAAGCCTATTTATCACATCTTGGAAGAGATCTTCGAGGAAAAGTGTTATTGCATGATTCCTGTTTATTGGTATTTTTTAAATACAGCACTTTCCTCACAAATCAAACAATTACTGATCCATGTTTGTTTTTTACCACAAAATAGTCAACCTCCCAATCATCTAGAAACGATTTGATTTTTTTTCGAATATTTTTCGCTTGCAAGATATAAAAGATAGTTCAAATTAGTTCCAGCCGTACAATTTTCATTACTACACTGTTGTCTGTTATCACTAACTGTAACCGTTCCAAACAGAAAAAGAATGGCATTTCGTACCAGTACGACACCGAAAGCAAAAACCAAAATTGGTATATTTGATTTCTTGAAAAAAAAAATTCCCACCAAAATTTTAATATAATGTTCTTAAATAAGTAAATTTCTTAGAGCGATGGATCATGATTGGGCCACTTAAAAAGGCTCTGTGGGCCGCATACGGCCCGCGGGCTGCAGGTTGAGTATCGCTGCTCTAAAATGCAAAAATATCCCCTTAGTTACTTTTCAATTCACGAAAGAAACTTTATCTCTATTAGTATTTACAAGAACACGGAATTAGCTTTTAATACTCCCGGTTCCTATATATTCATTTTTAAGGGAAACAGAACGTGTTTTGTTTCCAACTTAGATATTACCTTTCTTTTGATTGAATTTCATAATTCATCGTCCAAATACTATTTTTCACACTTCAAAAATATGGGGGAATGTCTATCCATTTCCTTCATATAATTTAGAATAAGAAGCAATTCTACTTATTCGTTATTTAAAAGTTTTAAATCTAATTATCCATGGCAAAAAGAGGATCATATCGGGACACAAATAAATGGCTAAAAGATGACTTTATTTTATTTTTGTCATAGGGACACGTTTCACATTTTCAGCAAATTTAATTCAAAATATTTATTTGTTAATTACTGTCATTTCTCTTATTATTTTGTTTTGAAAGTTTACAATTTATGGGTTAATTTTCTTCAAAATTAATCATACGCTAAAATTATTTTATTGTGAAGAACGTTGCTTTTAGTATTATCAAACTTGAACTAAATGGTAAGTTTAAAAATTTTATAGGCATAAATTAGTAATTAATATAAATGAAGAAAATGTAATAAAATTCTAAAGAAAAAAATCAATCTTGAAGTCTTTATTGGACTAACACTACATTGAGAAGAGAAAAATAGCGATGGGGACATAAGTATTGAATGTTTTATCCAAACGGGGTACCAACACAAATCAAACGATTATAAAGACGTTATCCTATCTCTCGATTCTATGAAAGCTAGAACCTGGCATGGCATTAATTTAGTTAGTGAATGTCCCCTGTGGGATTTCTCCATAAGCGGATGCTCATCAGGCTGTAAGTGTGCCCAATTGGAGATTGGTTGATTTAGTTATACAAAGAAGTATTTGATGAGTACTATAGCAATCATTGTGTGAGTGTTCTGATTTATTATTCTGCTCAAATACAAAACTAGTGTACTAGAAACGGACAACAACTTGATAGAGCGCAACAATATAGCACACCTTTTAAGTATTATCGAGGCTTAAGGATGCCAGAAAAAACAAATAAAAATGTTTGACCTTTAAATGAGAACTGATATCCCAACCCAATTGAGTTCTCATAATTTTGAGTCGTAATAAAGACATTTATTTAAGATAATATATTCTCAAAAATATAACGAAAAATATTTTTGTTATTAGCCTTTTACACGCCAATGTGTCATATATGGAACATTGTTTCTAAATCTTTTGAAATATACAATTCTGCTCGAATTTATCTATTTGATGAACTTTTTTTTTATGTAGAAAGAGTATTTGAATTAATGCTTTTGGCATAAAAAAATGTTCTTAAGTCAATAATATCTCATTAGAAAATATATTCAGTTTTATTAACTTTTTTTTAAGTCAAATAAAATTCAAAAATTCGCTTAAAAGTCAAAATTGAACAGATGCTACAGGACTTTCAATTAAAATTTTAAGAATTTTTAATTTAGTAGATAGATATGTTACCGGCAAAGAGTATGAAATGCCGGCATTCTATAGAATGTCTAGGCATTGTATAGAATGCCGGACGTTTTTAGGCAAAGTATGAAATATGTGAATTATTTCATACTTTGCCTAGGCATTGTATAGAATACCTGGGCATTCTATAGAATGACCAAAGCGGTTTAGGCAAAGTATGAAATAAGTTCGTGATAAGGCTATTACATCAATGACGTACATTTCTACAAAATACAAATGTTATTCTGACAAAATAATGAGAATGCCATTAAAAAATTATTCAAAAGAGACGCAAAAGAAAAAGAAATTGTACCAAACAAAATTTGTCTTTCTCATTAAGGAAAACAAAATTTTCAAATAAAAAATAACTTAAAATTAAACTACTTACTGCAACATGGTAGGCGTGAATGACATTTTAAATTATATATTTCATTACATTTTTCACGCTAAGACCATTCTTATTTTGCTACTTTGTTATGAACAATTGCAACTGACAGAAGAGGAATTTCATGGTCAGGAATATCTTTAATTCTAAGCAAGTTCTTAGGGTACAAAGTAAATTGTGATTTCGCATATACTTGTTTTAAAATTCCTTCAGATGCTCCAAGTCGATAGAAACCTTTCCCACTCATTACAAGGGCCAATATATTGGTATTCAGAAAAAAAAATCAAGTTAAAATAAAATTGAGTATTTTGATACTCCCAAACAAACCACAATGAGCAATTGACAAATTCTGAACCAGAAGCACGCATTAAAAGTCTCGTGCCTTGCCACTCAATATTCGTAACAATTCGGAGATGTAATTCCTACTTTGCCGATTTCTCAGTAGGCATTCTATACAATGCCTAGGCATTCTATAGAATGCCGTATTTCATACTTTGCCGGTAACAGATAGACTAAAAGATATTAAAATATTTATGTTTATTTTTAATATAAGGTAAAAATGTTGGTTGTTTTTTTGAACAATGGCGTATAATGCTAACATTTTTAATTCAGGAATGTTACTTTGACTATAGTACAAAAATAAAGAATTCTAAATTGCAATAGTTTTAGTAAGTTCCGTCAAAAATGTTTACTTTTCTTAAAATTTATTTCACAATTTCTCTGCATTCCTTCCTCCCCTCGCCTGTTTACAAATTATTACTCAAAGATACCACCAAAACCCGAATAGTTAAATGTTGCTTATAACTCACCCGAATAGGTACTTACAATGAAGAATCACATAAAATAGTGTTTTTTTTTTCTTTTTCCTGATCTTTTTTCTTTTATGATTCTATATTTATTTACTCTTTAAAGATGCATAAGGCTGAAAAAATTTCACATTCAAAAATATTTTAGACAAGGGGTAGACAACCTTTTAGTTGTGGCGTGCCAAACCAATCTACTAATATAATGCAGCGTGACACATAATAAGCTGTTTTTGAAACAATTCGCAATTTCCGTGATAATGCAAGCAGAGTAAGAGAATAGAGATTAATAAAGTAGGTTAATTAATTTTGCATCATTTTAAGACATTTCTTAACATAAAAATAAACAGCATAAAATATATTTACTTCTCCAACAAAAATAAAAATAAAAAATAAAATTGTACATATATTATGTATTTTTAAACATATTTATTAGAATAAAAAAATATAAAACGCAAAATATTAGTGTTTCCCTTCAATATAGTTAATAAGACGAATAAAATTTTTAATGCGAACCTAGTACTTGCACCGCTTTGCATTC